>CAWWDY010000610.1:0-93450 GCA_963942605.1 Poecilus cupreus | reverse complement strand
TTCATAAATCGCCGTTTCGCACGAAAGAAACATAAATTTGTCAGTTTGAATAGTTCAAAACATCGTTTTTCTATGTTTTTGCAAGTTTAAAACAGCAGTTTTATCGTCATTTCTCATAAATCGCCGTTTCGTACGAAAGAAACATGAATTTATCAGTTTTAATAGTTGAAAACAGCGTTTTCTATGTTTTTGCAAGTTTAAAACAGCAATTTTAACTTCATTTCTCATAAATCGCCGTTTCACACAAAAGAAACATGAATTTGTCAGTTTGAATATTTCAAAACAGCGTTTTTCTATGTTTTTGCAAGTTTAAAACAGCAGTTTTATCGTGATTTCACAAAAATCCACCGTTTCGCACGAAAGAAACCTGAATTTGTCAGTTTGAATAGTTGAAAACAGCGTTATTCTATGTTTTTGCAAGTTTAAAACAGCAATTTTATTGTCATTTCTCATAAATCGCCGTTTCGCAAGGAAGAAACTTGAATTTATCAGTTTGAATAGTTCAAAACAGCCTTTTTCTATGTTTTTGCAAGTTTAAAACAGCAATTTTATCATCATTTCTCATAAATCGCCGTTTCACACAAAAGAAACATGAATTTGTCAGTTTGAATAGTTCAAAACAGCGTTTTTCTATGTTTTTGCTAGTTTAAAACAGCAATTTTATCGTCATTTCTCATAAATCGCCGTTTCGCACGAAAAAAAACATGAATTTGTCAATTTGAATAGTTCAAAACAGCGTTTTTCTATGTTTTTGCAAGTTTAAAACTGCAATTTTATCGTCATTTCTTATAAATCGCGTTTCGCACAAAAGAAACATGAGTTTGTCAGTTTGAATAGTTCAAAACAGCGTTTTTCTAAGTTTTTGCAAGTTTAAAACAGCAATTTTATCGTCATTTCTCATAAATCGCCGTTTCGCACGAAAGAAACATAAATTTGTCAGTTTGAATAGTTCAAAACATCGTTTTTCTATGTTTTTGCAAGTTTAAAACAGCAGTTTTATCGTGATTTCTCATAAATCGCCGTTTCGCACGAAAGAAACATGAATTTGTCAGTTTGAATAGTTCAAAACAGCGTTTTTCTATGTTTTTGCAAGTTTAAAACAGCAGTGTTATCGTGCTTTCACAAAAATCCACCGTTTCGAACGAAAAAAACCTGAATTTATCAGTTTGAATAGTTAAAAACAGCGTTTTTCTATGTTTTTGCAAGATTAAAACAGCAATTTTATCGTTATTTCTCATAAAACATGAATTTATCAGTATGAATTGTTGAAAACAGCGTTTTTCTATGTTTTTTTCAAGTTTAAAACAGCAATTTTATCGTCATTTCTTATAAATCGCCGTTTCGCACGAAAGAAACATGAATTTGTCAGTTTGAATAGTTCAAAACAGCGTTTTTCTATGTTTTTGCAAATTTAAAACAGCAATTTTATCGTAATTTCTCATAAATCGCCGTTTCGCACGAAAGAAACATGAATTTATCAGTTTTAATAGTTGAAAACAGCGTTTTTCAATGTTTTCGCAAGTTTAAAACAGCAATTTTATCGTCATTTCCCATAAATCGCCGTTTCACACAAAAGAAACATGAATTTGTCAGTTTGAATAGTTCAAAACAGCGTTTTGCTATGTTTTTGCTAGTTTAAAACAGCAATTTTATCGTTATTTCTCATAAATCGCCGTTTCGCACGAAAAAAACATGAATTTGTCAATTTGAATAGTTCAAAACAGCGTTTTTCTATGTTTTTGCAAGTTTAAAACTGCAATTTTATCGTCATTTCTTATAAATCGCCGTTTCGCACAAAAGAAACATGAGTTTGTCAGTTTGAATAGTTCAAAACAGCGTTTTTCTAAGTTTTTGCAAGTTTAAAACAGCAATTTTATCGTCATTTTTCATAAATCGCCGTTTCGCACGAAAAAACATAAATTTGTCAGTTTGAATAGTTCAAAACATCGTTTTTCTATGTTTTTGCAAGTTTAAAACAGCAGTTTTATCGTCATTTCTCATAAATCGCCGTTTCGTACGAAAGAAACATGAATTTATCAGTTTTAATAGTTGAAAACAGCGTTTTCTATGTTTTTGCAAGTTTAAAACAGCAATTTTATCTTCATTTCTCATAAATCGCCGTTTCACACAAAAGAAACATGAATTTGTCAGTTTGAATATTTCAAAACAGCGTTTTCTATGTTTTTGCAAGTTTAAAACAGCAGTTTTATCGTGATTTCACAAAAATCCACCGTTTCGCACGAAAGAAACCTGAATTTGTCAGTTTGAATAGTTGAAAACAGCCTTATTCTATGTTTTTGCAAGTTTAAAACAGCAATTTTATCGTCATTTCTCATAAATCGCCGTTTCACACAAAAGAAACATGAATTTGTCAGTTTGAATAGTTCAAAACAGCGTTTTTCTATGTTTTTGCTAGTTTAAAACAGCAATTTTATCGTCATTTCTCATAAATCGCCGTTTCGCACGAAAAAAACATGAATTTGTCAATTTGAATAGTTCAAAACAGCGTTTTTCTATGTTTTTGCAAGTTTAAAACTGCAATTTTATCGTCATTTCTTATAAATCGCCGTTTCGCACAAAAGAAACATGAGTTTGTCAGTTTGAATAGTTCAAAACAGCGTTTTTCAAAGTTTTTGCAAGTTTAAAACAGCAATTTTATCGTCATTTCTCATAAATCGCCGTTTCGCACGAAAGAAACATGAATTTGTCAGTTTGAATAGTTCAAAACATCGTTTTTCTATGTTTTTGCAAGTTTAAAACAGCAGTTTTATCGTCATTTCTCATAAATCGCCGTTTCGCACGAAAGAAACATGAATTTATCAGTTTTAATAGTTGAAAACAGCGTTTTCTATGTTTTTGCAAGTTTAAAACAGCAATTTTATCTTCATTTCTCATAAATCGCCGTTTCACACGAAAGAAACATGAATTTGTCAGTTTGAATATTTCAAAACACCGTTTTTCTATGTTTTTGAAAGTTTAAAACAGCAGTTTTATCGTGATTTCACAAAAATCCACCGTTTCGCACGAAAGAAACATGAATTTGTCAGTTTGAATAGTTCAAAACAACGTTTTTCTATGTTTTTGCAAGTTTAAAACAGCAGTTTTATCGTGATTTCTCATAAATCGCCGTTTCGCACGAAAGAAACATGAATTTGTCAGTTTGAATAGTTCAAAACAGCGTTTTTCTATGTTTTTGCAAGTTTAAAACAGCAGTGTTATCGTGCTTTCACAAAAATCCACCGTTTCGAACGAAAAAAAACCTGAATTTTTCAGTTTGAATATTTAAAAACAGCGTTTTTCTATGTTTTTGCAAGTTTAAAACAGCAATTTTATCGTCATTTCTCATAAATCGCTGTTTCGCACGAAAGAAACATGAATTTATCAGTATGAATAGTTAAAAACAGCGTTTTTCTATGTTTTTGCAAGTTTAAAACAGCAATTTTATCGTCATTTCTCATAAATCGCCGTTTCGCACGAAAGAAACATGAATTTATCAGTATGAATAGTTAAAAACAGCGTTTTTCTATGTTTTTGCAAGTTTAAAACATCAATTTTATCGTCATTTCTCATAAATCGCAGTTTCGCACGAAAGAAACATGAATTTGTCAGTTTGAATAGTTCAAAACAGCGTTTTTCTATGTTTTTGCAAATTTAAAACAGCAATTTTATCGTCATTTCTCATAAATCGCCGTTTCGCACGAAAGAAACATGAATTTATCAGTTTTAATAGTTGAAAACAGCGTTTTTCTATGTTTTCGCAAGTTTAAAACAGCAATTTTATCGTCATTTCTCATAAATCGCCGTTTCGCACGAAAGAAACATGAATTTATCAGTTTAAATAGTTTAAAACAGCGTTTTTCTATGTTTTTGCAAGTTTAAAACAGCAATTTTATCGTCATTTCTCATAAATCGCCGTTTCGCACGAAAGAAACATGAATTTGTCAGTTTTAATAGTTCAAAACAGCGTTTTTCTATGTTTTTGCAAGTTTAAAACAGCAATTTTATCGTCATTTCTCATAAATCGCCGTTTCGCACAAAAGAAACCTGAATTTATCAGTTTGAATAGTTAAAAACAGCGTTTTTCAATGTTTTTGCAAGTTTAAAACAGCAATTTTATCGTCATTTCTCATAATTCGCCGTTTCGCACGAAAGAATCATGAATTTGTCAGTTTGAATAGTTCAAAACAGCGTTTTTCTATGTTTTTGCAAGTTTAAAACAGCAATTTTATCGTCATTTCTCACAAATCGCCGTTTCGCACGAAAGAAACATGAATTTGTCAGTTTGAATAGTTCAAAATAGCGTTTTTCTATGTTTTTGCAAGTTTAAAACAGCAGTTTTATCGTGATTTCTCATAAATCGCCGTTTCGCACGAAAGAAACATGAATTTGTCAGTTTGAATAGTTCAAAACAGCGTTTTTCTATGTTTTTGCAAGTTTAAAACAGCAATTGTATCGTCATTTCTCATAAATCGCCGTTACGCACGAAAAAAACATGAATTTGTCAATTTGAATAGTTCAAAACAGCGTTTTTCTATGTTTTTGCTAGTTTAAAACAGCAATTTTATCGTCATTTCTCATAAATCGCCGTTTCGCACGAAAAAAAACATGAATTTGTCAATTTGAATAGTTCAAAACAGCGTTTTTCTATGTTTTTGCAAGTTTAAAACTGCAATTTTATCGTCATTTCTTATAAATCGCGTTTCGCACAAAAGAAACATGAGTTTGTCAGTTTGAATAGTTCAAAACAGCGTTTTTCTAAGTTTTTGCAAGTTTAAAACAGCAATTTTATCGTCATTTCTCATAAATCGCCGTTTCGCACGAAAGAAACATGAATTTGTCAGTTTGAATAGTTCAAAACATCGTTTTTCTATGTTTTTGCAAGTTTAAAACAGCAGTTTTATCGTGATTTCTCATAAATCGCCGTTTCGAACGAAAGAAACATGAATTTGTCAGTTTGAATAGTTCAAAACAGCGTTTTTCTATGTTTTTGCAAGTTTAAAACAGCAGTGTTATCGTGCTTTCACAAAAATCCACCGTTTCGAACAAAAAAACCTGAATTTATCAGTTTGAATAGTTAAAAACAGCGTTTTTCTATGTTTTTGCAAGTTTAAAACAGCAGTGTTATCGTGCTTTCACAAAAATCCACCGTTTCGAACGAAAAAAACCTGAATTTATCAGTTAGAATACTTAAAAACAGCGTTTTTCTATGTTTTTGCAAGTTTAAAACAGCAATTTTATCATCATTTCTCATAAATCGCCGTTTCGCACGAAAGAAACATGAATTTATCAGTATGAATAGTTAAAAACAGCGTTTTTCTATGTTTTTGCAAGTTTAAAACAGCAATTTTATCGTCATTTCTCATAAATCGCCGTTTCGCACGAAAGAAACATGAATTTATCAGTATGAATAGTTTAAAACAGCGTTTTTCTATGTTTTTGCAAGTTTAAAACAGCAATTTTATCGTCATTTCTCATAAATCGCAGTTTCGCACGAAAGAAACATGAATTTGTCAGTTTGAATAGTTCAAAACAGCGTTTTTCTATGTTTTTGCAAATTTAAAACAGCAATTTTATCGTCATTTCTCATAAATCGCCGTTTCGCACGAAAGAAACATGAATTTATCAGTTTTAATAGTTGAAAACAGCGTTTTTCTATGTTTTCGCAAGTTTAAAACAGCAATTTTATCGTCATTTCTCATAAATCGCTGTTTCGCACGAAAGAAATATGAATTTGTCAGTTTGAATAGTTCAAAACAGCGTTTTTCTATGTTTTTGCAAGTTTAAAACAGCAATTTTATCGTCATTTCTCATAAATCGCCGTTTCGCACAAAAGAAACCTGAATTTATCAGTTTGAATAGTTAAAAACAGCGTTTTTCAATGTTTTTGCAAGTTTAAAACAGCAATTTTTTCGTCATTTCTCATTAATCGCCGTTTCGCACGAAAGAATCATGAATTTGTCAGTTTGAATAGTTCAAAACAGCGTTTTTCTATGTTTTTGCAAGTTTAAAACAGCAATTTTATCGTCATTTCTCACAAATCGCCGTTTCGCACGAAAGAAACATGAATTTGTCAGTTTGAATAGTTCAAAATAGCGTTTTTCTATGTTTTTGCAAGTTTAAAACAGCAGTTTTATCGTGATTTCTCATAAATCGCCGTTTCGCACGAAAGAAACATGAATTTGTCAGTTTGAATAGTTCAAAACAGCGTTTTTCTATGTTTTTGCAAGTTTAAAACAGCAATTGTATCGTCATTTCTCATAAATCGCCGTTTCGCACGGAAGAAACTTGAATTTATCAGTTTAAATAGTTTAAAACAGCGTTTTTCTATGTTTTTGCAAGTTTAAAACAGCAATTTTATCGTCATTTCTCATAAATCGCCGTTTCGCACGAAAGAAACATGAATTTGTCAGTTTGAATAGTTCAAAACAGCGTTTTTCTATGTTTTTGCAAGTTTAAAACAGCAATTTTATCGTCATTTCTCACAAATCGCCGTTTCGCACGAAAGAAACATGAATTTGTCAGTTTGAATAGTTCAAAATAGCGTTTTTCTATGTTTTTGCAAGTTTAAAACAGCAGTTTTATCGTGATTTCTCATAAATCGCCGTTTCGCACGAAAGAAACATGAATTTGTCAGTTTGAATAGTTCAAAACAGCGTTTTTCTATGTTTTTGCAAGTTTAAAACAGCAATTGTATCGTCATTTCTCATAAATCGCCGTTTCGCACGGAAGAAACTTGAATTTATCAGTTTGAATAGTTCAAAACAGCCTTTTTCTATGTTTTTGCAAGTTTAAAACAGCAATTTTATCGTCATTTCTCATAAATCGCCGTTTCACACAAAAGAAACATGAATTTGTCAGTTTGAATAGTTCAAAACAGCGTTTTTCTATGTTTTTGCTAGTTTAAAACAGCAATTTTATCGTCATTTCTCATAAATCGCCGTTTCGCACGAAAAAAACATGAATTTGTCAATTTGAATAGTTCAAAACAGCGTTTTTCTATGTTTTTGCAAGTTTAAAACAGCAGTTTTATCGTGATTTCACAAAAATCCACCGTTTCGCACGAAAGAAACCTGAATTTGTCAGTTTTAATAGTTCAAAACAGCGTTTTTCTATGTTTTTGCTAGTTTAAAACAGCAATTTTATCGTCATTTCTCATAAATCGCCGTTTCACACAAAAGAAACATGAATTTGTCAGTTTGAATAGTTCAAAACAGCGTTTTTCTATGTTTTTGCTAGTTTAAAACAGCAATTTTATCGTCATTTCTCATAAATCGCCGTTTCGCACGAAAAAAACATGAATTTGTCAATTTGAATAGTTCAAAACAGCGTTTTTCTATGTTTTTGCAAGTTTAAAACTGCAATTTTATCGTCATTTCTTATAAATCGCCGTTTCGCACAAAAGAAACATGAGTTTGTCAGTTTGAATAGTTCAAAACAGCGTTTTTCAAAGTTTTTGCAAGTTTAAAACAGCAATTTTATCGTCATTTCTCATAAATCGCCGTTTCGCACGAAAGAAACATGAATTTGTCAGTTTGAATAGTTCAAAACATCGTTTTTCTATGTTTTTGCAAGTTTAAAACAGCAGTTTTATCGTCATTTCTCATAAATCGCCGTTTCGCACGAAAGAAACATAAATTTGTCAGTTTGAATAGTTCAAAACATCGTTTTTCTATGTTTTTGCAAGTTTAAAACAGCAGTTTTATCGTCATTTCCCATAAATCTTAGTTTCGCACGAAAGAAACATGAATTTATCAGTTTTAATAGTTGAATACAGCGTTTTCTATGTTTTTGCAAGTTTAAAACAGCAATTTTATCTTCATTTCTCATAAATCGCCGTTTCACACGAAAGAAACATGAATTTGTCAGTTTGAATATTTCAAAACACCGTTTTTCTATGTTTTTGCAAGTTTAAAACAGCAGTTTTATCGTGATTTCACAAAAATCCACCGTTTCGCACGAAAGAAACATGAATTTGTCAGTTTGAATAGTTGAAAACAGCGTTTTTCTATGTTTTTGCAAGTTTAAAACAGCAATTTTATCGTCATTTCTCATAAATCGCCGTTTCACACAAAAGAAACATGAATTTGTCAGTTTGAATAGTTCAAAACAGCGTTTTTCTATGTTTTTGCTAGTTTAAAACAGCAATTTTATCGTCATTTCTCATAAATCGCCGTTTCGCACGAAAAAAACATGAATCTGTCAATTTGAATAGTTCAAAACAGCGTTTTTCTATGTTTTTGCAAGTTTAAAACTGCAATTTTATCGTCATTTCTTATAAATCGCCGTTTCGCACAAAAGAAACATGAGTTTGTCAGTTTGAATAGTTCAAAACAGCGTTTTTCTAAGTTTTTGCAAGTTTAAAACAGCAATTTTATCGTCATTTCTCATAAATCGCCGTTTCGCAAGAAAGAAACATGAATTTGTCAGTTTGAATAGTTCAAAACATCGTTTTTCTATGTTTTTGCAAGTTTAAAACAGCAGTTTTATCGTGATTTCTCATAAATCGCCGTTTCGCACGAAAGAAACATGAATTTGTCAGTTTGAATAGTTCAAAACAGCGTTTTTCTATGTTTTTGCAAGTTTAAAACAGCAGTGTTATCGTGCTTTCACAAAAATCCACCGTTTCGAACGAAAAAAACCTGAATTTTTCAGTTTGAATATTTAAAAACAGCGTTTTTCTATGTTTTTGCAAGTTTAAAACAGCAATTTTATCGTCATTTCTCATAAATCGCCGTTTCGCACGAAAGAAACATGAATTTATCAGTATGAATAGTTAAAAACAGCGTTTTTCTATGTTTTTGCAAGTTTAAAACAGCAATTTTATAGTCATTTCTCATAAATCGCCGTTTCGCACGAAAGAAACATGAATTTATCAGTATGAAAAGTTAAAAACAGCGTTTTTCTATGTTTTTGCAAGTTTAAAACAGCAATTTTATCGTCATTTCTCATAAATCGCCGTTTCGCATGAAAGAAACATGAATTTGTCAGTTTGAATAGTTCAAAAACAGCGTTTTTCTAAGTTTTTGCAAGTTTAAAACAGCAATTTTATCGTCATTTCTCATAAATCGCCGTTTCGCACGAAAGAAACATGAATTTGTCAGTTTGAATAGTTCAAAACATCGTTTTTCTATGTTTTTGCAAGTTTAAAACAGCAGTTTTATCGTCATTTCTCATAAATCTTAGTTTCGCACGAAAGAAACATGAATTTATCAGTTTTAATAGTTGAAAACAGCGTTTTCTATATTTTTGCAAGTTTAAAACAGCAATTTTATCTTCATTTCTCATAAATCGCCGTTTCACACGAAAGAAACATGAATTTGTCAGTTTGAATATTTCAAAACACCGTTTTTCTATGTTTTTGCAAGTTTAAAACAGCAGTTTTATCGTGATTTCACAAAAATCCACCGTTTCGCACGAAAGAAACATGAATTTGTCAGTTTGAATAGTTGAAAACAGCGTTTTTCTATGTTTTTGCAAGTTTAAAACAGCAATTTTATCGTCATTTCTCATAAATCGCCGTTTCACACAAAAGAAACATGAATTTGTCAGTTTGAATAGTTCAAAACAGCGTTTTTCTATGTTTTTGCTAGTTTAAAACAGCAATTTTATCGTCATTTCTCATAAATCGCCGTTTCGCACGAAAAAAACATGAATTTGTCAATTTGAATAGTTCAAAACAGCGTTTTTCTATGTTTTTGCAAGTTTAAAACTGCAATTTTATCGTCATTTCTTATAAATCGCCGTTTCGCACAAAAGAAACATGAGTTTGTCAGTTTGAATAGTTCAAAACAGCGTTTTTCAAAGTTTTTGCAAGTTTAAAACAGCAATTTTATCGTCATTTCTCATAAATCGCCGTTTCGCACGAAAGAAACATGAATTTGTCAGTTTGAATAGTTCAAAACATCGTTTTTCTATGTTTTTGCAAGTTTAAAACAGCAGTTTTATCGTCATTTCTCATAAATCGCCGTTTCGCACGAAAGAAACATAAATTTGTCAGTTTGAATAGTTCAAAACATCGTTTTTCTATGTTTTTGCAAGTTTAAAACAGCAGTTTTATCGTCATTTCTCATAAATCTTAGTTTCGCACGAAAGAAACATGAATTTATCAGTTTTAATAGTTGAATACAGCGTTTTCTATGTTTTTGCAAGTTTAAAACAGCAATTTTATCTTCATTTCTCATAAATCGCCGTTTCACACGAAAGAAACATGAATTTGTCAGTTTGAATATTTCAAAACACCGTTTTTCTATGTTTTTGCAAGTTTAAAACAGCAGTTTTATCGTGATTTCACAAAAATCCACCGTTTCGCACGAAAGAAACATGAATTTGTCAGTTTGAATAGTTGAAAACAGCGTTTTTCTATGTTTTTGCAAGTTTAAAACAGCAATTTTATCGTCATTTCTCATAAATCGCCGTTTCACACAAAAGAAACATGAATTTGTCAGTTTGAATAGTTCAAAACAGCGTTTTTCTATGTTTTTGCTAGTTTAAAACAGCACTTTTATCGTCATTTCTCATAAATCGCCGTTTCGCACGAAAAAAACATGAATCTGTCAATTTGAATAGTTCAAAACAGCGTTTTTCTATGTTTTTGCAAGTTTAAAACTGCAATTTTATCGTCATTTCTTATAAATCGCCGTTTCGCACAAAAGAAACATGAGTTTGTCAGTTTGAATAGTTCAAAACAGCGTTTTTCTAAGTTTTTGCAAGTTTAAAACAGCAATTTTATCGTCATTTCTCATAAATCGCCGTTTCGCAAGAAAGAAACATGAATTTGTCAGTTTGAGTAGTTCAAAACATCGTTTTTCTATGTTTTTGCAAGTTTAAAACAGCAGTTTTATCGTGATTTCTCATAAATCGCCGTTTCGCACGAAAGAAACATGAATTTGTCAGTTTGAATAGTTCAAAACAGCGTTTTTCTATGTTTTTGCAAGTTTAAAACAGCAGTGTTATCGTGCTTTCACAAAAATCCACCGTTTCGAACGAAAAAAACCTGAATTTTTCAGTTTGAATATTTAAAAACAGCGTTTTTCTATGTTTTTGCAAGTTTAAAACAGCAATTTTATCGTCATTTCTCATAAATCGCCGTTTCGCACGAAAGAAACATGAATTTATCAGTATGAATAGTTAAAAACAGCGTTTTTCTATGTTTTTGCAAGTTTAAAACAGCAATTTTATAGTCATTTCTCATAAATCGCCGTTTCGCACGAAAGAAACATGAATTTATCAGTATGAAAAGTTAAAAACAGCGTTTTTCTATGTTTTTGCAAGTTTAAAACAGCAATTTTATCGTCATTTCTCATAAATCGCAGTTTCGCACGAAAGAAACATGAATTTGTCAGTTTGAATAGTTCAAAACAGCGTTTTTCTATGTTTTTGCAAATTTAAAACAGCAATTTTATCGTCATTTCTCATAAATCGCCGTTTCGCACGAAAGAAACATGAATTTATCAGTTTTAATAGTTGAAAACAGCGTTTTTCTATGTTTTCGCAAGTTTAAAACAGCAATTTTATCGTCATTTCTCATAAATCGCCGTTTCGCACGAAAGAAACATGAATTTATCAGTTTAAATAGTTTAAAACAGCGTTTTTCTATGTTTTTGCAAGTTTAAAACAGCATTTTTATCGTCATTTCTCATAAATCGCCGTTTCGCACGAAAGAAACATGAATTTGTCAGTTTGAATAGTTCAAAACAGCGTTTTTCTATGTTTTTGCAAGTTTAAAACAGCAATTTTATCGTCATTTCTCATAAATCGCCGTTTCGCACAAAAGAAACCTGAATTTATCAGTTTGAATAGTTAAAAACAGCGTTTTTCAATGTTTTTGCAAGTTTAAAACAGCAATTTTATCGTCATTTCTCATAAATCGCCGTTTCGCACGAAAGAATTATGAATTTGTCAGTTTGAATAGTTCAAAACAGCGTTTTTCTATGTTTTTGCAAGTTTAAAACAGCAATTTTATCGTCATTTCTCACAAATCGCCGTTTCGCACGAAAGAAACATGAATTTGTCAGTTTGAATAGTTCAAAATAGCGTTTTTCTATGTTTTTGCAAGTTTAAAACAGCAGTTTTATCGTGATTTCTCATAAATCGCCGTTTCGCACGAAAGAAACAGGAATTTGTCAGTTTGAATAGTTCAAAACAGCGTTTTTCTATGTTTTTGCAAGTTTAAAACAGCAATTGTATCGTCATTTCTCATAAATCGCCGTTTCGCACGGAAGAAACTTGAATTTATCAGTTTGAATAGTTCAAAACAGCCTTTTTCTATGTTTTTGCAAGCTTAAAACAGCAATTTTATCGTCATTTCTCATAAATCGCCGTTTCACACAAAAGAAACATGAATTTGTCAGTTTGAATAGTTCAAAACAGCGTTTTTCTATGTTTTTGCTAGTTTAAAACAGCAATTTTATCGTCATTTCTCATAAATCGCCGTTTCGCACGAAAAAAACATGAATTTGTCAATTTGAATAGTTCAAAACAGCGTTTTTCTATGTTTTTGCAAGTTTAAAACTGCAATTTTATCGTCATTTCTTATAAATCGCCGTTTCGCACAAAAGAAACATGAGTTTGTCAGTTTGAATAGTTCAAAACAGCGTTTTTCTAAGTTTTTGCAAGTTTAAAACAGCAATTTTATCGTCATTTCTCATAAATCGCCGTTTCGCACGAAAGAAACATAAATTTTTCAGTTTGAATAGTTCAAAACATCGTTTTTTTATGTTTTTGCAAGTTTAAAACAGCAGTTTTATCGTGATTTCTCATAAATCGCCGTTTCGCACGAAAGAAACATGAATTTGTCAGTTTGAATAGTTCAAAACAGCGTTTTTCTATGTTTTTGCAAGTTTAATACAGCAGTTTTATCGTGATTTCACAAAAATCCACCGTTTAGAACGTAAGAAACATGAATTTATCAGTTTGAATAGTTGAAAACTGCGTTTTTCTATGTTTTTGCTAGTTTAAAACAGCAATTTTATCGTCATTTCTCATAAATCGCCGTTTCACACGAAAGAAACATGAATTTGTCAGTTTGAATAGTTCAAAACAGCGTTTTTCTATGTTTTTGCAAGTTTAAAACAGCAATTTTATCGTCATTTCTCATAAATCTACCGTTTCGAACGAAAGAAACCTGAATTTATCTGATTGAATAGTTAAAACAGCGTTTTTTTATGTTTTTGCAAGTTTAAAACAGCAATTTTATCGTCATTTCTCATAAATCGCCGTTTCGCACGAAAGAAACATGAATTTGTCAGTTTGAATAGTTCAAAACAGCGTTTTTCTATGTTTTTGCAAGTTTAAAACAGCAATTTTATCGTCATTTCTCATAAATCGCCGTTTCGCATGAAAGAAACATGAATTTGTCAGTTTGAATAGTTCAAAACAGCGTTTTTCTATGTTTTTGCAAGTTTAAAACAGCAATTTTATCGTCATTTCTCATAAATCGCCGTTTCGCACGAAAGAAATATGAATTTATCAGTTTGAATTGTTGAAAACAGCGTTTTTCTATAATTTTGCAAGTTTAAAACAGCAGTTTAATCGTGATTTCACAAAAATCCACCGTTTAGAACGAAAGAAACATGGATTTATCAGTTTGAATAGTTGAAAACAGCGTTTTTCTATGTTTTTGCAAGTTTAAAACAGCAATTTTATCGTCATTTCTAATAAATCGCCGTTTTGCACGAAAGAAACATGAATTTATCAGTTTGAATAGTTGAAAACAGCGTTTTTTTTTATGTTTTTGCAAGTTTAAAACAGCAGTTTTATCGTGATTTCACAAAAATCCACCGTTTCGAACGAAAGAAACATGAATTTATCATTTTGAATAGTTGAAAACAGCGTTTTTCTATGTTTTCGTAAGTTTAAAACAGCAATTTTATCGTCATTTCTCATAAATCGCCGTTTCGCACGAAAGAAACATGAATTTATCAGTTTGAATAGTTGAAAACAGCGTTTTTCTATGTTTTTGCAAGTTTAAAACAGCAATTTTATCGTCATTTCTCATAAATCGCCGTTTTGCACGAAAGAAACATGAATTTATCAGTTTGAATAGTTGAAAACAGCGTTTTTTTTATGTTTTTGCAAGTTTAAAACAGAAGTTTTATCGTGATTTCACAAAAATCCACCGTTTCGAACGAAAGAAACATGAATTTATCAGTTAGAATAGTTGAAAACAGCGTTTTTCTATGTTTTTGCAAGTTTAAAACAGCAATTTTATCGTCATTTCTCATAAATCGCCGTTTCGCACGAAAGAAACATGAATTTGTCAGTTTGACTAGTTCAAAACAGCGTTTTTCTATGTTTTTGCAAATTTAAAACAGCAATTTTATCGTCATTTCTCATAAATCGCCGTTTCGCACGAAAGAAGCATGAATTTATCAGTTTTATTAGTTGAAAACAACGTTTTTCTATGTTTTCGTAAGTTTAAAACAGCAATTTTATCGTCATTTCTCATAAATCGCCGTTTCGCACGAAAGAAACATGAATTTATCAGTTTGAATAGTTCAAAACAGCGTTTTTCTATGTTTTTGCAAGTTTAAAACAGCAATTTTATCGCCATTTCTCATAAATCGCCGTTTTGCACGAAAGAAACATGAATTTGTCAGTTTGAATAGTTCAAAACAGCGTTTTTCTATGTTTTTGCTAGTTTAAAACAGCAATTTTATCGTCATTTCTCATAAATCGCCGTTTCACACGAAAGAAACATGAATTTGTCAGTTTGAATAGTTCAAAACAGCGTTTTTCTATGTTTTTGCAAGTTTAAAACAGCAATTTTATCGTCATTTCGCACGAAAGAAACATGAATTTGTCAGTTTGAATAATTCAAAACAGCGTTTTTCTATGTCTTTGCAAGTTTAAAACAGCAATTTTATCGTCATTTCTCATAAATCGCCGTTTCGCATGAAAGAAACATGAATTTGTCAGTTTGAATAGTTCAAAACAGCGTTTTTCTATGTTTTTGCAAGTTTAAAACAGCAGTGTTATCGTGCTTTCACAAAAATCCACCGTTTCGAACGAAAAAAACCTGAATTTTTCAGTTTGAATATTTAAAAACAGCGTTTTTCTATGTTTTTGCAAGTTTAAAACAGCAATTTTATCGTCATTTCTCATAAATCGCCGTTTCGCACGAAAGAAACATGAATTTATCAGTATGAATAGTTAAAAACAGCGTTTTTCTATGTTTTTGCAAGTTTAAAACAGCAATTTTATAGTCATTTCTCATAAATCGCCGTTTCGCACGAAAGAAACATGAATTTATCAGTATGAAAAGTTAAAAACAGCGTTTTTCTATGTTTTTGCAAGTTTAAAACAGCAATTTTATCGTCATTTCTCATAAATCGCAGTTTCGCACGAAAGAAACATGAATTTGTCAGTTTGAATAGTTCAAAACAGCGTTTTTCTATGTTTTTGCAAATTTAAAACAGCAATTTTATCGTCATTTCTCATAAATCGCCGTTTCGCACGAAAGAAACATGAATTTATCAGTTTTAATAGTTGAAAACAGCGTTTTTCTATGTTTTCGCAAGTTTAAAACAGCAATTTTATCGTCATTTCTCATAAATCGCCGTTTCGCACGAAAGAAACATGAATTTATCAGTTTAAATAGTTTAAAACAGCGTTTTTCTATGTTTTTGCAAGTTTAAAACAGCATTTTTATCGTCATTTCTCATAAATCGCCGTTTCGCACGAAAGAAACATGAATTTGTCAGTTTGAATAGTTCAAAACAGCGTTTTTCTATGTTTTTGCAAGTTTAAAACAGCAATTTTATCGTCATTTCTCATAAATCGCCGTTTCGCACAAAAGAAACCTGAATTTATCAGTTTGAATAGTTAAAAACAGCGTTTTTCAATGTTTTTGCAAGTTTAAAACAGCAATTTTATCGTCATTTCTCATAAATCGCCGTTTCGCACGAAAGAATTATGAATTTGTCAGTTTGAATAGTTCAAAACAGCGTTTTTCTATGTTTTTGCAAGTTTAAAACAGCAATTTTATCGTCATTTCTCACAAATCGCCGTTTCGCACGAAAGAAACATGAATTTGTCAGTTTGAATAGTTCAAAATAGCGTTTTTCTATGTTTTTGCAAGTTTAAAACAGCAGTTTTATCGTGATTTCTCATAAATCGCCGTTTCGCACGAAAGAAACAGGAATTTGTCAGTTTGAATAGTTCAAAACAGCGTTTTTCTATGTTTTTGCAAGTTTAAAACAGCAATTGTATCGTCATTTCTCATAAATCGCCGTTTCGCACGGAAGAAACTTGAATTTATCAGTTTGAATAGTTCAAAACAGCCTTTTTCTATGTTTTTGCAAGCTTAAAACAGCAATTTTATCGTCATTTCTCATAAATCGCCGTTTCACACAAAAGAAACATGAATTTGTCAGTTTGAATAGTTCAAAACAGCGTTTTTCTATGTTTTTGCTAGTTTAAAACAGCAATTTTATCGTCATTTCTCATAAATCGCCGTTTCGCACGAAAAAAACATGAATTTGTCAATTTGAATAGTTCAAAACAGCGTTTTTCTATGTTTTTGCAAGTTTAAAACTGCAATTTTATCGTCATTTCTTATAAATCGCCGTTTCGCACAAAAGAAACATGAGTTTGTCAGTTTGAATAGTTCAAAACAGCGTTTTTCTAAGTTTTTGCAAGTTTAAAACAGCAATTTTATCGTCATTTCTCATAAATCGCCGTTTCGCACGAAAGAAACATAAATTTTTCAGTTTGAATAGTTCAAAACATCGTTTTTTTATGTTTTTGCAAGTTTAAAACAGCAGTTTTATCGTGATTTCTCATAAATCGCCGTTTCGCACGAAAGAAACATGAATTTGTCAGTTTGAATAGTTCAAAACAGCGTTTTTCTATGTTTTTGCAAGTTTAATACAGCAGTTTTATCGTGATTTCACAAAAATCCACCGTTTAGAACGTAAGAAACATGAATTTATCAGTTTGAATAGTTGAAAACTGCGTTTTTCTATGTTTTTGCTAGTTTAAAACAGCAATTTTATCGTCATTTCTCATAAATCGCCGTTTCACACGAAAGAAACATGAATTTGTCAGTTTGAATAGTTCAAAACAGCGTTTTTCTATGTTTTTGCAAGTTTAAAACAGCAATTTTATCGTCATTTCTCATAAATCTACCGTTTCGAACGAAAGAAACCTGAATTTATCTGATTGAATAGTTAAAACAGCGTTTTTTTATGTTTTTGCAAGTTTAAAACAGCAATTTTATCGTCATTTCTCATAAATCGCCGTTTCGCACGAAAGAAACATGAATTTGTCAGTTTGAATAGTTCAAAACAGCGTTTTTCTATGTTTTTGCAAGTTTAAAACAGCAATTTTATCGTCATTTCTCATAAATCGCCGTTTCGCATGAAAGAAACATGAATTTGTCAGTTTGAATAGTTCAAAACAGCGTTTTTCTATGTTTTTGCAAGTTTAAAACAGCAATTTTATCGTCATTTCTCATAAATCGCCGTTTCGCACGAAAGAAATATGAATTTATCAGTTTGAATTGTTGAAAACAGCGTTTTTCTATAATTTTGCAAGTTTAAAACAGCAGTTTAATCGTGATTTCACAAAAATCCACCGTTTAGAACGAAAGAAACATGGATTTATCAGTTTGAATAGTTGAAAACAGCGTTTTTCTATGTTTTTGCAAGTTTAAAACAGCAATTTTATCGTCATTTCTAATAAATCGCCGTTTTGCACGAAAGAAACATGAATTTATCAGTTTGAATAGTTGAAAACAGCGTTTTTTTTTATGTTTTTGCAAGTTTAAAACAGCAGTTTTATCGTGATTTCACAAAAATCCACCGTTTCGAACGAAAGAAACATGAATTTATCATTTTGAATAGTTGAAAACAGCGTTTTTCTATGTTTTCGTAAGTTTAAAACAGCAATTTTATCGTCATTTCTCATAAATCGCCGTTTCGCACGAAAGAAACATGAATTTATCAGTTTGAATAGTTGAAAACAGCGTTTTTCTATGTTTTTGCAAGTTTAAAACAGCAATTTTATCGTCATTTCTCATAAATCGCCGTTTTGCACGAAAGAAACATGAATTTATCAGTTTGAATAGTTGAAAACAGCGTTTTTTTTATGTTTTTGCAAGTTTAAAACAGAAGTTTTATCGTGATTTCACAAAAATCCACCGTTTCGAACGAAAGAAACATGAATTTATCAGTTAGAATAGTTGAAAACAGCGTTTTTCTATGTTTTTGCAAGTTTAAAACAGCAATTTTATCGTCATTTCTCATAAATCGCCGTTTCGCACGAAAGAAACATGAATTTGTCAGTTTGACTAGTTCAAAACAGCGTTTTTCTATGTTTTTGCAAATTTAAAACAGCAATTTTATCGTCATTTCTCATAAATCGCCGTTTCGCACGAAAGAAGCATAAATTTATCAGTTTTATTAGTTGAAAACAACGTTTTTCTATGTTTTCGTAAGTTTAAAACAGCAATTTTATCGTCATTTCTCATAAATCGCCGTTTCGCACGAAAGAAACATGAATTTATCAGTTTGAATAGTTCAAAACAGCGTTTTTCTATGTTTTTGCAAGTTTAAAACAGCAATTTTATCGCCATTTCTCATAAATCGCCGTTTTGCACGAAAGAAACATGAATTTGTCAGTTTGAATAGTTCAAAACAGCGTTTTTCTATGTTTTTGCTAGTTTAAAACAGCAATTTTATCGTCATTTCTCATAAATCGCCGTTTCACACGAAAGAAACATGAATTTGTCAGTTTGAATAGTTCAAAACAGCGTTTTTCTATGTTTTTGCAAGTTTAAAACAGCAATTTTATCGTCATTTCGCACGAAAGAAACATGAATTTGTCAGTTTGAATAATTCAAAACAGCGTTTTTCTATGTCTTTGCAAGTTTAAAACAGCAATTTTATCGTCATTTCTCATAAATCGCCGTTTCGCATGAAAGAAACATGAATTTGTCAGTTTGAATAGTTCAAAACAGCGTTTTTCTATGTTTTTGCAAGTTTAAAACAGCAATTTTATCGTCATTTCTCATAAATCGCCGTTTCGCACGAAAGAAACATGAATTTATCAGTTTGAATAGTTGAGAACAGCGTTTTTCTATGTTTTTGCAAGTTTAAAACAGCAATTTTATCGTTATTTCTCATAAATCACCGTTTCGCACGAAAGAAACATGAATTTATCAGTTTGAATAGTTGAAAACAGCTTTTTTCTATAATTTTGCAAGTTTAAAACAGCAGTTTAATCGTGATTTCACAAAAATCCACCGTTTAGAACGAAAGAAACATGGATTTATCAGTTTGAATAGTTGAAAACAGCGTTTTTCTATGTTTTTGCAAGTTTAAAACAGCAATTTTATCGTCATTTCTAATAAATCGCCGTTTTGCACGAAAGAAACATGAATTTATCAGTTTGAATAGTTGAAAACAGCGTTTTTTTTATGTTTTTGCAAGTTTAAAACAGCAGTTTTATCGTGATTTCACAAAAATCCACCGTTTCGAACGAAAGAAACATGAATTTATCAGTTTTAATAGTTGAAAACAGCGTTTTTCTATGTTTTCGTAAGTTTAAAACAGCAATTTTATCGTCATTTCTCATAAATCGCCGTTTCGCACGAAAGAAACATGAATTTATCAGTTTGAATAGTTGAAAACAGCGTTTTTCTATGTTTTTGCAAGTTTAAAACAGCAATTTTATCGTCATTTCTCATAAATCGCCGATTCGCACGGAAGAAACATGAATTTGTCAGTTTGAATAATTGAAAACAGCGTTTTTCAATGTTTTTGCAAGTTTAAAACAGCAATTTTATCTTGATTTCACAAAAATCCACCGTTTAGAACGTAAGAAACATGAATTTATCAGTTTGAATAGTTGAAAACTGCGTTTTTCTATGTTTTTGCTAGTTTAAAACAGCAATTTTATCGTCATTTCTCATAAATCGCCGTTTCACACGAAAGAAACATGAATTTGTCAGTTTGAATAGTTCAAAACAGCGTTTTTCTATGTTTTTGCAAGTTTAAAACAGCAATTTTATCGTCATTTCTCATAAATCGCCGTTTTGCACGAAAGAAACATGAATTTATCAGTTTGAATAGTTGAAAACAGCGTTTTTTTTATGTTTTTGCAAGTTTAAAACAGAAGTTTTATCGTGATTTCACAAAAATCCACCGTTTCGAACGAAAGAAACATGAATTTATCAGTTTGAATAGTTGAAAACAGCGTTTTTCTATGTTTTTGCAAGTTTAAAACAGCAATTTTATCGTCATTTCTCATAAATCGCCGTTTCGCACGAAAGAAACATGAATTTGTCAGTTTGACTAGTTCAAAACAGCGTTTTTCTATGTTTTTGCAAATTTAAAACAGCAATTTTATCGTCATTTCTCATAAATCGCCGTTTCGCACGAAAGAAACATGAATTTATCAGTTTTATTAGTTGAAAACAGCGTTTTTCTATGTTTTCGTAAGTTTAAAACAGCAATTTTATCGTCATTTCTCATAAATCGCCGTTTCGCACGAAAGAAACATGAATTTATCAGTTTGAATAGTTCAAAACAGCGTTTTTCTATGTTTTTGCAAGTTTAAAACAGCAATTTTATCGCCATTTCTCATAAATCGCCGTTTTGCACGAAAGAAACATGAATTTGTCAGTTTGAATAGTTCAAAACAGCGTTTTTCTATGTTTTTGCTAGTTTAAAACAGCAATTTTATCGTCATTTCTCATAAATCGCCGTTTCACACGAAAGAAACATGAATTTGTCAGTTTGAATAGTTCAAAACAGCGTTTTTCTATGTTTTTGCAAGTTTAAAACAGCAATTTTATCGTCATTTCGCACGAAAGAAACATGAATTTGTCAGTTTGAATAATTCAAAACAGCGTTTTTCTATGTTTTTGCAAGTTTAAAACAGCAATTTTATCGTCATTTCTCATAAATCGCCGTTTCGCATGAAAGAAACATGAATTTGTCAGTTTGAATAGTTCAAAACAGCGTTTTTCTATGTTTTTGCAAGTTTAAAACAGCAATTTTATCGTCATTTCTCATAAATCGCCGTTTTGCACGAAAGAAACATGAATTTATCAGTTTAAATAGTTGAAAACAGCGTTTTTTTTATGTTTTTGCAAGTTTAAAACAGCAGTTTTATCGTGATTTCACAAAAATCCACCGTTTCGAACGAAAGAAACATGAATTTATCAGTTTTAATAGTTGAAAACAGCGTTTTTCTATGTTTTCGTAAGTTTAAAACAGCAATTTTATCGTCATTTCTCATAAATCGCCGTTTCGCACGAAAGAAACATGAATTTATCAGTTTGAATAGTTGAAAACAGCGTTTTTCTATGTTTTTGCAAGTTTAAAACAGCAATTTTATCGTCATTTCTCATAAATCGCCGTTTCGCACGGAAGAAACATGAATTTGTCAGTTTGAATAATTAAAAACAGCGTTTTTCAATGTTTTTGCAAGTTTAAAACAGCAATTTTATCGTGATTTCACAAAAATCCACCGTTTAGAACGTAAGAAACATGAATTTATCAGTTTGAATAGTTGAAAACTGCGTTTTTCTATGTTTTTGCTAGTTTAAAACAGCAATTTTATCGTCATTTCTCATAAATCGCCGTTTCACACGAAAGAAACATGAATTTGTCAGTTTGAATAGTTCAAAACAGCGTTTTTCTATGTTTTTGCAAGTTTAAAACAGCAATTTTATCGTCATTTCTCATAAATCGCCGTTTCGCACGAAAGAAACATGAATTTATCAGTTTGAATAGTTGAGAACAGCGTTTTTCTATGTTTTTGCAAGTTTAAAACAGCAATTTTATCGTTATTTCTCATAAATCACCGTTTCGCACGAAAGAAACATGAATTTATCAGTTTGAATAGTTGAAAACAGCGTTTTTCTATAATTTTGCAAGTTTAAAACAGCAGTTTAATCGTGATTTCACAAAAATCCACCGTTTAGAACGAAAGAAACATGGATTTATCAGTTTGAATAGTTGAAAACAGCGTTTTTCTATGTTTTTGCAAGTTTAAAACAGCAATTTTATCGTCATTTCTAATAAATCGCCGTTTTGCACGAAAGAAACATGAATTTATCAGATTAAATAGTTGAAAACAGCGTTTTTTTTATGTTTTTGCAAGTTTAAAACAGCAGTTTTATCGTGATTTCACAAAAATCCACCGTTTCGAACGAAAGAAACATGAATTTATCAGTTTTAATAGTTGAAAACAGCGTTTTTCTATGTTTTCGTAAGTTTAAAACAGCAATTTTATCGTCATTTCTCATAAATCGCCGTTTCGCACGAAAGAAACATGAATTTATCAGTTTGAATAGTTGAAAACAGCGTTTTTCTATGTTTTTGCAAGTTTAAAACAGCAATTTTATCGTCATTTCTCATAAATCGCCGTTTCGCACGGAAGAAACATGAATTTGTCAGTTTGAATAATTGAAAACAGCGTTTTTCAATGTTTTTGCAAGTTTAAAACAGCAATTTTATCGTGATTTCACAAAAATCCACCGTTTAGAACGTAAGAAACATGAATTTATCAGTTTGAATAGTTGAAAACTGCGTTTTTCTATGTTTTTGCTAGTTTAAAACAGCAATTTTATCGTCATTTCTCATAAATCGCCGTTTCACACGAAAGAAACATGAATTTGTCAGTTTGAATAGTTCAAAACAGCGTTTTTCTATGTTTTTGCAAGTTTAAAACAGCAATTTTATCGTCATTTCTCATAAATCGCCGTTTCGCATGAAAGAAACATGAATTTGTCAGTTTGAATAGTTCAAAACAGCGTTTTTCTATGTTTTTGCAAGTTTAAAACAGCAATTTTATCGTCATTTCTCATAAATCGCCGTTTCGCACGAAAGAAACATGTATTTATCAGTTTGAATAGTTGAGAACAGCGTTTTTCTATGTTTTTGCAAGTTTAAAACAGCAATTTTATCGTTATTTCTCATAAATCGCCGTTTCGCACGAAAGAAACATGAATTTATCAGTTTGAATAGTTGAAAACAGCGTTTTTCTATAATTTTGCAAGTTTAAAACAGCAGTTTAATCGTGATTTCACAAAAATCCACCGTTTAGAACGAAAGAAACATGGATTTATCAGTTTGAATAGTTGAAAACAGCGTTTTTCTATGTTTTTGCAAGTTTAAAACAGCAATTTATCGTCATTTCTAATAAATCGCCGTTTTGCACGAAAGAAACATGAATTTATCAGTTTGAATAGTTGAAAACAGCGTTTTTTTTATGTTTTTGCAAGTTTAAAACAGCAGTTTTATCGTGATTTCACAAAAATCCACCGTTTCGAACGAAAGAAACATGAATTTATCAGTTTGAATAGTTGAAAACAGCGTTTTTATATGTTTTTGCAAGTTTAAAACAGCAATTTTATCGTCATTTCTCATAAATCGCCGTTTCACACGAAAGAAACATGAATTTGTCAGTTTGAATAGTTCAAAACAGCGTTTTTCTATGTTTTTGCAAGTTTAAAACAGCAATTTTATCGTCATTTCTCATAAATCGCCGTTTCGCACGAAAGAAACATGAATTTGTCAGTTTGAATAGTTCAAAACAGCGTTTTTCTATGTTTTTGCAAATTTAAAACAGCAATTTTATCGTCATATCTCATAAATCGCCGTTTCGCACGAAAGAAACATGAATTTATCAGTTTTAATAGTTGAAAACAGCGTTTTTCTATGTTTTCGTAAGTTTAAAACAGCAATTTTATCGTCATTTCTCATAAATCGCCGTTTCGCACGAAAGAAACATGAATTTATCAGTTTGAATAGTTGAAAACAGCGTTTTTCTATGTTTTTGCAAGTTTAAAACAGCAATTTTATCGTCATTTCTCATAAATCGCCGTTTCGCACGGAAGAAACATGAATTTGTCAGTTTGAATAATTGAAAACAGCGTTTTTCAATGTTTTTGCAAGTTTAAAACAGCAATTTTATCTTGATTTCACAAAAATCCACCGTTTAGAACGTAAGAAACATGAATTTATCAGTTTGAATAGTTGAAAACTGCGTTTTTCTATGTTTTTGCTAGTTTAAAACAGCAATTTTATCGTCATTTCTCATAAATCGCCGTTTCACACGAAAGAAACATGAATTTGTCAGTTTGAATAGTTCAAAACAGCGTTTTTCTATGTTTTTGCAAGTTTAAAACAGCAATTTTATCGTCATTTCTCATAAATCGCCGTTTTGCACGAAAGAAACATGAATTTATCAGTTTGAATAGTTGAAAACAGCGTTTTTTTTATGTTTTTGCAAGTTTAAAACAGAAGTTTTATCGTGATTTCACAAAAATCCACCGTTTCGAACGAAAGAAACATGAATTTATCAGTTTGAATAGTTGAAAACAGCGTTTTTCTATGTTTTTGCAAGTTTAAAACAGCAATTTTATCGTCATTTCTCATAAATCGCCGTTTCGCACGAAAGAAACATGAATTTGTCAGTTTGACTAGTTCAAAACAGCGTTTTTCTATGTTTTTGCAAATTTAAAACAGCAATTTTATCGTCATTTCTCATAAATCGCCGTTTCGCACGAAAGAAACATGAATTTATCAGTTTTATTAGTTGAAAACAGCGTTTTTCTATGTTTTCGTAAGTTTAAAACAGCAATTTTATCGTCATTTCTCATAAATCGCCGTTTCGCACGAAAGAAACATGAATTTATCAGTTTGAATAGTTCAAAACAGCGTTTTTCTATGTTTTTGCAAGTTTAAAACAGCAATTTTATCGCCATTTCTCATAAATCGCCGTTTTGCACGAAAGAAACATGAATTTGTCAGTTTGAATAGTTCAAAACAGCGTTTTTCTATGTTTTTGCTAGTTTAAAACAGCAATTTTATCGTCATTTCTCATAAATCGCCGTTTCACACGAAAGAAACATGAATTTGTCAGTTTGAATAGTTCAAAACAGCGTTTTTCTATGTTTTTGCAAGTTTAAAACAGCAATTTTATCGTCATTTCGCACGAAAGAAACATGAATTTGTCAGTTTGAATAATTCAAAACAGCGTTTTTCTATGTTTTTGCAAGTTTAAAACAGCAATTTTATCGTCATTTCTCATAAATCGCCGTTTCGCATGAAAGAAACATGAATTTGTCAGTTTGAATAGTTCAAAACAGCGTTTTTCTATGTTTTTGCAAGTTTAAAACAGCAATTTTATCGTCATTTCTCATAAATCGCCGTTTTGCACGAAAGAAACATGAATTTATCAGTTTAAATAGTTGAAAACAGCGTTTTTTTTATGTTTTTGCAAGTTTAAAACAGCAGTTTTATCGTGATTTCACAAAAATCCACCGTTTCGAACGAAAGAAACATGAATTTATCAGTTTTAATAGTTGAAAACAGCGTTTTTCTATGTTTTCGTAAGTTTAAAACAGCAATTTTATCGTCATTTCTCATAAATCGCCGTTTCGCACGAAAGAAACATGAATTTATCAGTTTGAATAGTTGAAAACAGCGTTTTTCTATGTTTTTGCAAGTTTAAAACAGCAATTTTATCGTCATTTCTCATAAATCGCCGTTTCGCACGGAAGAAACATGAATTTGTCAGTTTGAATAATTAAAAACAGCGTTTTTCAATGTTTTTGCAAGTTTAAAACAGCAATTTTATCGTGATTTCACAAAAATCCACCGTTTAGAACGTAAGAAACATGAATTTATCAGTTTGAATAGTTGAAAACTGCGTTTTTCTATGTTTTTGCTAGTTTAAAACAGCAATTTTATCGTCATTTCTCATAAATCGCCGTTTCACACGAAAGAAACATGAATTTGTCAGTTTGAATAGTTCAAAACAGCGTTTTTCTATGTTTTTGCAAGTTTAAAACAGCAATTTTATCGTCATTTCTCATAAATCGCCGTTTCGCACGAAAGAAACATGAATTTATCAGTTTGAATAGTTGAGAACAGCGTTTTTCTATGTTTTTGCAAGTTTAAAACAGCAATTTTATCGTTATTTCTCATAAATCACCGTTTCGCACGAAAGAAACATGAATTTATCAGTTTGAATAGTTGAAAACAGCGTTTTTCTATAATTTTGCAAGTTTAAAACAGCAGTTTAATCGTGATTTCACAAAAATCCACCGTTTAGAACGAAAGAAACATGGATTTATCAGTTTGAATAGTTGAAAACAGCGTTTTTCTATGTTTTTGCAAGTTTAAAACAGCAATTTTATCGTCATTTCTAATAAATCGCCGTTTTGCACGAAAGAAACATGAATTTATCAGATTAAATAGTTGAAAACAGCGTTTTTTTTATGTTTTTGCAAGTTTAAAACAGCAGTTTTATCGTGATTTCACAAAAATCCACCGTTTCGAACGAAAGAAACATGAATTTATCAGTTTTAATAGTTGAAAACAGCGTTTTTCTATGTTTTCGTAAGTTTAAAACAGCAATTTTATCGTCATTTCTCATAAATCGCCGTTTCGCACGAAAGAAACATGAATTTATCAGTTTGAATAGTTGAAAACAGCGTTTTTCTATGTTTTTGCAAGTTTAAAACAGCAATTTTATCGTCATTTCTCATAAATCGCCGTTTCGCACGGAAGAAACATGAATTTGTCAGTTTGAATAATTGAAAACAGCGTTTTTCAATGTTTTTGCAAGTTTAAAACAGCAATTTTATCGTGATTTCACAAAAATCCACCGTTTAGAACGTAAGAAACATGAATTTATCAGTTTGAATAGTTGAAAACTGCGTTTTTCTATGTTTTTGCTAGTTTAAAACAGCAATTTTATCGTCATTTCTCATAAATCGCCGTTTCACACGAAAGAAACATGAATTTGTCAGTTTGAATAGTTCAAAACAGCGTTTTTCTATGTTTTTGCAAGTTTAAAACAGCAATTTTATCGTCATTTCTCATAAATCGCCGTTTCGCATGAAAGAAACATGAATTTGTCAGTTTGAATAGTTCAAAACAGCGTTTTTCTATGTTTTTGCAAGTTTAAAACAGCAATTTTATCGTCATTTCTCATAAATCGCCGTTTCGCACGAAAGAAACATGTATTTATCAGTTTGAATAGTTGAGAACAGCGTTTTTCTATGTTTTTGCAAGTTTAAAACAGCAATTTTATCGTTATTTCTCATAAATCGCCGTTTCGCACGAAAGAAACATGAATTTATCAGTTTGAATAGTTGAAAACAGCGTTTTTCTATAATTTTGCAAGTTTAAAACAGCAGTTTAATCGTGATTTCACAAAAATCCACCGTTTAGAACGAAAGAAACATGGATTTATCAGTTTGAATAGTTGAAAACAGCGTTTTTCTATGTTTTTGCAAGTTTAAAACAGCAATTTATCGTCATTTCTAATAAATCGCCGTTTTGCACGAAAGAAACATGAATTTATCAGTTTGAATAGTTGAAAACAGCGTTTTTTTTATGTTTTTGCAAGTTTAAAACAGCAGTTTTATCGTGATTTCACAAAAATCCACCGTTTCGAACGAAAGAAACATGAATTTATCAGTTTGAATAGTTGAAAACAGCGTTTTTATATGTTTTTGCAAGTTTAAAACAGCAATTTTATCGTCATTTCTCATAAATCGCCGTTTCACACGAAAGAAACATGAATTTGTCAGTTTGAATAGTTCAAAACAGCGTTTTTCTATGTTTTTGCAAGTTTAAAACAGCAATTTTATCGTCATTTCTCATAAATCGCCGTTTCGCACGAAAGAAACATGAATTTGTCAGTTTGAATAGTTCAAAACAGCGTTTTTCTATGTTTTTGCAAATTTAAAACAGCAATTTTATCGTCATATCTCATAAATCGCCGTTTCGCACGAAAGAAACATGAATTTATCAGTTTTAATAGTTGAAAACAGCGTTTTTCTATGTTTTCGTAAGTTTAAAACAGCAATTTTATCGTCATTTCTCATAAATCGCCGTTTCGCACGAAAGAAACATGAATTTATCAGTTTGAATAGTTGAAAACAGCGTTTTTCTATGTTTTTGCAAGTTTAAAACAGCAATTTTATCGTCATTTCTCATAAATCGCCGTTTCGCACGGAAGAAACATGAATTTGTCAGTTTGAATAATTGAAAACAGCGTTTTTCAATGTTTTTGCAAGTTTAAAACAACAATTTTATCGTCATTTCTCATAAATCGCCGTTTCGCACGGAAGAAACATGAATTTGTCAGTTTGAATAATTGAAAACAGCGTTTTTCAATGTTTTTGCAAGTTTAAAACAGCAATTTTATCGTGATTTCACAAAAATCCACCGTTTAGAACGTAAGAAACATGAATTTATCAGTTTGAATAGTTGAAAACTGCGTTTTTCTATGTTTTTGCTAGTTTAAAACAGCAATTTTATCGTCATTTCGCACGAAAGAAACATGAATTTGTCAGTTTGAATAATTCAAAACAGCGTTTTTCTATGTTTTTGCAAGTTTAAAACAGCAATTTTATCGTCATTTCTCATAAATCGCCGTTTCGCATGAAAGAAACATGAATTTGTCAGTTTGAATAGTTCAAAACAGCGTTTTTCTATGTTTTTGCAAGTTTA
The DNA here is from genome assembly GCA_963942605.1 of Poecilus cupreus. NCBI lineage: Eukaryota > Metazoa > Arthropoda > Insecta > Coleoptera > Carabidae > Poecilus > Poecilus cupreus. The sequence goes on along the minus strand of CAWWDY010000610.1, from coordinate 64,969 downwards.
AAACAGCAATTTTATCGTCATTTCTCATAAATCGCCGTTTTGCACGAAAGAAACATGAATTTATCAGTTTAAATAGTTGAAAACAGCGTTTTTTTTATGTTTTTGCAAGTTTAAAACAGCAGTTTTATCGTGATTTCACAAAAATCCACCGTTTCGAACGAAAGAAACATGAATTTATCAGTTTTAATAGTTGAAAACAGCGTTTTTCTATGTTTTCGTAAGTTTAAAACAGCAATTTTATCGTCATTTCTCATAAATCGCCGTTTCGCACGAAAGAAACATGAATTTATCAGTTTGAATAGTTGAAAACAGCGTTTTTCTATGTTTTTGCAAGTTTAAAACAGCAATTTTATCGTCATTTCTCATAAATCGCCGTTTCGCACGGAAGAAACATGAATTTGTCAGTTTGAATAATTGAAAACAGCGTTTTTCAATGTTTTTGCAAGTTTAAAACAGCAATTTTATCGTGATTTCACAAAAATCCACCGTTTAGAACGTAAGAAACATGAATTTATCAGTTTGAATAGTTGAAAACTGCGTTTTTCTATGTTTTTGCTAGTTTAAAACAGCAATTTTATCGTCATTTCTCATAAATCGCCGTTTCACACGAAAGAAACATGAATTTGTCAGTTTGAATAGTTCAAAACAGCGTTTTTCTATGTTTTTGCAAGTTTAAAACAGCAATTTTATCGTCATTTCTCATAAATCGCCGTTTCGCATGAAAGAAACATGAATTTGTCAGTTTGAATAGTTCAAAACAGCGTTTTTCTATGTTTTTGCAAGTTTAAAACAGCAATTTTATCGTCATTTCTCATAAATCGCCGTTTCGCACGAAAGAAACATGTATTTATCAGTTTGAATAGTTGAGAACAGCGTTTTTCTATGTTTTTGCAAGTTTAAAACAGCAATTTTATCGTTATTTCTCATAAATCGCCGTTTCGCACGAAAGAAACATGAATTTATCAGTTTGAATAGTTGAAAAAAGCGTTTTTCTATAATTTTGCAAGTTTAAAACAGCAGTTTAATCGTGATTTCACAAAAATCCACCGTTTAGAACGAAAGAAACATGGATTTATCAGTTTGAATAGTTGAAAACAGCGTTTTTCTATGTTTTTGCAAGTTTAAAACAGCAATTTATCGTCATTTCTAATAAATCGCCGTTTTGCACGAAAGAAACATGAATTTATCAGTTTGAATAGTTGAAAACAGCGTTTTTTTTATGTTTTTGCAAGTTTAAAACAGCAGTTTTATCGTGATTTCACAAAAATCCACCGTTTCGAACGAAAGAAACATGAATTTATCAGTTTGAATAGTTGAAAACAGCGTTTTTATATGTTTTTGCAAGTTTAAAACAGCAATTTTATCGTCATTTCTCATAAATCGCCGTTTCACACGAAAGAAACATGAATTTGTCAGTTTGAATAGTTCAAAACAGCGTTTTTCTATGTTTTTGCAAGTTTAAAACAGCAATTTTATCGTCATTTCTCATAAATCGCCGTTTCGCACGAAAGAAACATGAATTTGTCAGTTTGAATAGTTCAAAACAGCGTTTTTCTATGTTTTTGCAAATTTAAAACAGCAATTTTATCGTCATATCTCATAAATCGCCGTTTCGCACGAAAGAAACATGAATTTATCAGTTTTAATAGTTGAAAACAGCGTTTTTCTATGTTTTCGTAAGTTTAAAACAGCAATTTTATCGTCATTTCTCATAAATCGCCGTTTCGCACGAAAGAAACATGAATTTATCAGTTTGAATAGTTGAAAACAGCGTTTTTCTATGTTTTTGCAAGTTTAAAACAGCAATTTTATCGTCATTTCTCATAAATCGCCGTTTCGCACGGAAGAAACATGAATTTGTCAGTTTGAATAATTGAAAACAGCGTTTTTCAATGTTTTTGCAAGTTTAAAACAACAATTTTATCGTCATTTCTCATAAATCGCCGTTTCGCACGGAAGAAACATGAATTTGTCAGTTTGAATAATTGAAAACAGCGTTTTTCAATGTTTTTGCAAGTTTAAAACAGCAATTTTATCGTGATTTCACAAAAATCCACCGTTTAGAACGTAAGAAACATGAATTTATCAGTTTGAATAGTTGAAAACTGCGTTTTTCTATGTTTTTGCTGGTTTAAAACAGCAATTTTATCGTCATTTCTCATAAATCGCCGTTTCACACGAAAGAAACATGAATTTGTCAGTTTGAATAGTTCAAAACAGCGTTTTTCTATGTTTTTGCAAGTTTAAAACAGCAATTTTATCGTCATTTCTCATAAATCGCCGTTTCGCATGAAAGAAACATGAATTTGTCAGTTTGAATAGTTCAAAACAGCGTTTTTCTATGTTTTTGCAAGTTTAAAACAGCAATTTTATCGTCATTTCTCATAAATCGCCGTTTCGCACGAAAGAAACATGAATTTATCAGTTTGAATAGTTGAGAACAGCGTTTTTCTATGTTTTTGCAAGTTTAAAACAGCAATTTTATCGTTATTTCTCATAAATCGCCGTTTCGCACGAAAGAAACATGAATTTATCAGTTTGAATAGTTGAAAACAGCGTTTTTCTATAATTTTGCAAGTTTAAAACAGCAGTTTAATCGTGATTTCACAAAAATCCACCGTTTAGAACGAAAGAAACATGGATTTATCAGTTTGAATAGTTGAAAACAGCGTTTTTCTATGTTTTTGCAAGTTTAAAACAGAAATTTTATCGTCATTTCTCATAAATCGCCGTTTTGCACGAAAGAAACATGAATTTATCAGTTTGAATAGTTGAAAACAGCGTTTTTTTTATGTTTTTGCAAGTTTAAAACAGCAGTTTTATCGTGATTTCACAAAAATCCACCGTTTCGAACGAAAGAAACATGAATTTATCAGTTTGAATAGTTGAAAACAGCGTTTTTCTATGTTTTTGCAAGTTTAAAACAGCAATTTTATCGTCATTTCTCATAAATCGCCGTTTCACACGAAAGAAACATGAATTTGTCAGTTTGAATAGTTCAAAACAGCGTTTTTCTATGTTTTTGCAAGTTTAAAACAGCAATTTTATCGTCATTTCTCATAAATCGCCGTTTCGCACGAAAGAAACATGAATTTGTCAGTTTGAATAGTTCAAAACAGCGTTTTTCTATGTTTTTGCAAATTTAAAACAGCAATTTTATCGTCATTTCTCATAAATCGCCGTTTCGCACGGAAGAAACATGAATTTATCAGTTTTAATAGTTGAAAACAGCGTTTGTCTATGTTTTCGTAAGTTTAAAACAGCAATTTTATCGTCATTTCTCATAAATCGCCGTTTCGCACGAAAGAAACATGAATTTATCAGTTTGAATAGTTGAAAACAGCGTTTTTCTATGTTTTTGCAAGTTTAAAACAGCAATTTTATCGTCATTTCTCATAAATCGCCGTTTCGCACGGAAAAAACATGAATTTGTCAGTTTGAATAATTGAAAACAGCGTTTTTCAATGTTTTTGCAAGTTTAAAACAGCAATTTTATCGTGATTTCACAAAAATCCACCGTTTAGAACGTAAGAAACATGAATTTATCAGTTTGAATAGTTAAAAACTGCGTTTTTCTATGTTTTTGCTAGTTTAAAACAGCAATTTTATCGTCATTTCTGATAAATCGCCGTTTCACACGAATGAAACATGAATTTGTCAGTTTGAATAGTTCAAAACAGCGTTTTTCTATGTTTTTGCAAGTTTAAAACAGCAATTTTATCGTCATTTCGCACGAAAGAAACATGAATTTGTCAGTTTAAATAGTTCAAAACAGCGTTTTTCTATGTTTTTGCAAGTTTAAAACAGCAATTTTATCGTCATTTCTCATAAATCGCCGTTTCGCACGAAAGAAACATGAATTTATCAGTTTTAATAGTTGAAAACAGCGTTTTTCTATGTTTTCGTATGTTTAAAACAGAAATTTTATCGTCATTTCTCATAAATCGCCGTTTCGCACGAAAGAAACATGAATTTATCAGTTTGAATAGTTGAAAACAGCGTTTTTCTATGTTTTTGCAAGGTTAAAACAGCAATTTTCATTTCTCATAAATCGCCGTTTCGCACGGAAGAAACATGAATTTGTCAGTTTGAATAATTGAAAACAGCGTTTTTCAATGTTTTTGCAAGTTTAAAACAGCAATTTTTTCGTGATTTCACAAAAATCCACCGTTTAGAACGTAAGAAACATGAATTTATCAGTTTGAATAGTTGAAAACTGCGTTTTTCTATGTTTTTGCTAGTTTAAATTTTATCGTCATTTCTCATAAATCGCCGTTTCACACGAAAGAAACATGAATTTGTCAGTTTGAATAGTTCAAAACAGCGTTTTTCTATGTTTTTGCAAGTTTAAAACAGCAATTTTATCGTCATTTCTCATAAATCGCCGTTTCGCATGAAAGAAACATGAATTTGTCAGTTTGAATAGTTCAAAACAGCGTTTTTCTATGTTTTTGCAAGTTTAAAACAGCAATTTTATCGTCATTTCTCATAAATCGCCGTTTCGCACGAAAGAAACATGAATTTATCAGTTTGAATAGTTGAGAACAGCGTTTTTCTATGTTTTTGCAAGTTTGAAACAGCAATTTTATCGTTATTTCTCATAAATCGCCGTTGCGCACGAAAAAACATGAATTTATCAGTTTGAATAGTTGAAAACAGCGTTTTTCTATAATTTTGCAAGTTTAAAACAGCATTTTAATCGTGATTTCACAAAAATCCACCGTTTAGAACGAAAGAAACATGGATTTATCAGTTTGAATAGTTGAAAACAGCGTTTTTCTATGTTTTTGCAAGTTTAAAACAGCAATTTTATCGTCATTTCTAATAAATCGCCGTTTTGCACGAAAGAAACATGAATTTATCAGTTTGAATAGTTGAAAACAGAGTTTTTTTTATGTTTTTGCAAGTTTAAAACAGCAGTTTTATCGTGATTTCACAAAAATCCACCGTTTCGAACGAAAGAAACATGAATTTATCAGTTTGAATAGTTGAAAACAGCGTTTTTCTATGTTTTTGCAAGTTTAAAACAGCAATTTTATCGTCATTTCTCATAAATCGCCGTTTCACACGAAAGAAACATGAATTTGTCAGTTTGAATAGTTCAAAACAGCGTTTTTCTATGTTTTTGCAAGTTTAAAACAGCAATTTTATCGTCATTTCTCATAAATCGCCGTTTCGCACGAAAGAAACATGAATTTGTCAGTTTGAATAGTTCAAAACAGCGTTTTTCTATGTTTTTGCAAATTTAAAACAGCAATTTTATCGTCATTTCTCATAAATCGCCGTTTCGCACGAAAGAAACATGAATTTATCAGTTTTAATAGTTGAAAACAGCGTTTTTCTATGTTTTCGTAAGTTTAAAACAGCAATTTTATCGTCATTTCTCATAAATCGCCGTTTCGCGCGAAAGAAACATGAATTTATCAGTTTGAATAGTTGAAAACAGCGTTTTTCTATGTTTTTGCAAGTTTAAAACAGCAATTTTATCGTCATTTCTCATAAATCGCCGTTTCGCACGGAAGAAACATGAATTTGTCAGTTTGAATAATTGAAAACAGCGTTTTTCAATGTTTTTGCAAGTTTAAAACAGCAATTTTATCGTGATTTCACAAAAATCCACCGTTTAGAACGTAAGAAACATGAATTTATCAGTTTGAATAGTTGAAAACTGCGTTTTTCTATGTTTTTGCTAGTTTAAAACAGCAATTTTATCGTCATTTCTGATAAATCGCCGTTTCACACGAAAGAAACATGAATTTGTCAGTTTGAATAGTTCAAAACAGCGTTTTTCTATGTTTTTGCAAGTTTAAAACAGCAATTTTATCGTCATTTCGCACGAAAGAAACATGAATTTGTCAGTTTAAATAGTTCAAAACAGCGTTTTTCTATGTTTTTGCAAGTTTAAAACAGCAATTTTATCGTCATTTCTCATAAATCGCCGTTTCGCACGAAAGAAACATGAATTTATCAGTTTGAATAGTTGAAAACAGCGTTTTTCTATGTTTTTGCAAGTTTAATACAGCAATTTTATCGTCATTTCTCATAAATCGCCGTTTCGCATGAAAGAAACATGAATTTGTCAGTTTGAATAGTTCAAAACAGCGTTTTTCTATGTTTTTGCAAGTTTAAAACAGCAATTTTATCGTCATTTCTCATAAATCGCCGTTTCGCACGAAAGAAACATGAATTTGTCAGTTTGAATAGTTCAAAACATCGTTTTTCTATGTTTTTGCAAATTTAAAACAGCAATTTTATCGTCATTTCTCATAAATCGCCGTTTCGCACGAAAGAAAAATGAATTTGTCAGTTTGAATAGTTCAAAACAGCGTTTTTCTATGTTTTTGCAAGTTTAAAACAGCAATTTTATCGTCATTTCTCATAAATCGCCGTTTCGCACGAAAGAAACATGAATTTGTCAGTTTGAATAGTTCAAAACAGCGTTTTTCTATGTTTTTGCAAATTTAAAACAGCAATTTTATCGTCATTTCTCATAAATCGCCGTTTCGCACGAAAGAAACATGAATTTATCAGTTTTAATAGTTGAAAACAGCGTTTTTCTATGTTTTCGTAAGTTTAAAACAGCAATTTTATCGTCATTTCTCATAAATCGCCGTTTCGCGCGAAAGAAACATGAATTTATCAGTTTGAATAGTTGAAAACAGCGTTTTTCTATGTTTTTGCAAGTTTAAAACAGCAATTTTATCGTCATTTCTCATAAATCGCCGTTTCGCACGGAAGAAACATGAATTTGTCAGTTTGAATAATTGAAAACAGCGTTTTTCAATGTTTTTGCAAGTTTAAAACAGCAATTTTATCGTGATTTCACAAAAATCCACCGTTTAGAACGTAAGAAACATGAATTTATCAGTTTGAATAGTTGAAAACTGCGTTTTTCTATGTTTTTGCTAGTTTAAAACAGCAATTTTATCGTCATTTCTGATAAATCGCCGTTTCACACGAAAGAAACATGAATTTGTCAGTTTGAATAGTTCAAAACAGCGTTTTTCTATGTTTTTGCAAGTTTAAAACAGCAATTTTATCGTCATTTCGCACGAAAGAAACATGAATTTGTCAGTTTAAATAGTTCAAAACAGCGTTTTTCTATGTTTTTGCAAGTTTAAAACAGCAATTTTATCGTCATTTCTCATAAATCGCCGTTTCGCACGAAAGAAACATGAATTTATCAGTTTGAATAGTTGAAAACAGCGTTTTTCTATGTTTTTGCAAGTTTAATACAGCAATTTTATCGTCATTTCTCATAAATCGCCGTTTCGCATGAAAGAAATATGAATTTGTCAGTTTGAATAGTTCAAAACAGCGTTTTTCTATGTTTTTGCAAGTTTAAAACAGCAATTTTATCGTCATTTCTCATAAATCGCCGTTTCGCACGAAAGAAACATGAATTTGTCAGTTTGAATAGTTCAAAACATCGTTTTTCTATGTTTTTGCAAATTTAAAACAGCAATTTTATCGTCATTTCTCATAAATCGCCGTTTCGCACGAAAGAAACATGAATTTATCAGTTTGAATAGTTGAAAACAGCGTTTTTCTATGTTTTTGCAAGTTTAAAACAGCAATTTTATCGTCATTTCTCATAAATCGCCGTTTCGCACGAAAGAAACATGAATTTGTCAGTTTGAATAGTTCAAAACATCGTTTTTCTATGTTTTTGCAAATTTAAAACAGCAATTTTATCGTCATTTCTCATAAATCGCCGTTTCGCACGAAAGAAACATGAATTTATCAGTTTTAATAGTTGAAAACAGCGTTTTTCTATGTTTTCGTAAGTTTAAAACAGCAATTTTATCGTCATTTCTCATAAATCGCCGTTTCGCACGAAAGAAACATGAATTTATCAGTTTGAATAGTTGAAAACAGCGTTTTTCTATGTTTTTGCAAGTTTAAAACCGCAATTTTATCGTCATTTCTCATAAATCGCCGTTTCGCACGGAAGAAACATGAATTTGTCAGTTTGAATAATTGAAAACAGCGTTTTTCAATGTTTTTGCAAGTTTAAAACAGCAATTTTATCGTGATTTCACAAAAATCCACCGTTTAGAACGTAAGAAACATGAATTTATCAGTTTGAATAGTTGAAAACTGCGTTTTTCTATGTTTTTGCTAGTTTAAAACAGCAATTTTATCGTCATTTCTCATAAATCGCCGTTTCACACGAAAGAAACATGAATTTGTCAGTTTGAATAGTTCAAAACAGCGTTTTTCTATGTTTTTGCAAGTTTAAAACAGCAATTTTATCGTCATTTCTCATAAATCGCCGTTTCGCATGAAAGAAACATGAATTTGTCAGTTTGAATAGTTCAAAACAGCGTTTTTCTATGTTTTTGCAAGTTTAAAACTGCAATTTTATCGTCATTTCTCATAAATCGCCGTTTCGCACGAAAGAAGCATGAATTTATCAGTTTGAATAGTTGAGAACAGCGTTTTTCTATGTTTTTGCAAGTTTAAAACAGCAATTTTATCGTTATTTCTCATAAATCGCCGTTTCGCACGAAAGAAACATGAAATTATCAGTTTGAATAGTTGAAAACAGCGTTTTTCTATAATTTTGCAAGTTTAAAACAGCAGTTTAATCGTGATTTCACAAAAATCCACCGTTTAGAACGAAAGAAACATGGATTTATCAGTTTGAATAGTTGAAAACAGCGTTTTTCTATGTTTTTGCAAGTTTAAAACAGAAATTTTACCGTCATTTCTAATAAATCGCCGTTTTGCACGAAAGAAACATGAATTTATCAGTTTGAATAGTTGAAAACAGCGTTTTTTTTATGTTTTTGCAAGTTTAAAACAGCAGTTTTATCGTGATTTCACAAAAATCCACCGTTTCGAACGAAAGAAACATGAATTTATCAGTTCGAATAGTTGAAAACAGCGTTTTTCTATGTTTTTGCAAGTTTAAAACAGCAATTTTATCGTCATTTCTCATAAATCGCCGTTTCGCACGAAAGAAACATGAATTTATCAGTTTGAATAGTTGAAAACAGCGTTTTTCTATGTTTTTGCAAGTTTAAAACCGCAATTTTATCGTCATTTCTCATAAATCGCCGTTTCGCACGGAAGAAACATGAATTTGTCAGTTTGAATAATTGAAAACAGCGTTTTTCAATGTTTTTGCAAGTTTAAAACAGCAATTTTATCGTGATTTCACAAAAATCCACCGTTTAGAACGTAAGAAACATGAATTTATCAGTTTGAATAGTTGAAAACTGCGTTTTTCTATGTTTTTGCTAGTTTAAAACAGCAATTTTATCGTCATTTCTGATAAATCGCCGTTTCACACGAAAGAAACATGAATTTGTCAGTTTGAATAGTTCAAAACAGCGTTTTTCTATGTTTTTGCAAGTTTAAAACAGCAATTTTATCGTCATTTCGCACGAAAGAAACATGAATTTGTCAGTTTAAATAGTTCAAAACAGCGTTTTTCTATGTTTTTGCAAGTTTAAAACAGCAATTTTATCGTCATTTCTCATAAATCGCCGTTTCGCATGAAAGAAACATGAATTTGTCAGTTTGAATAGTTCAAAACAGCGTTTTTCTATGTTTTTGCAAGTTTAAAACTGCAATTTTATCGTCATTTCTCATAAATCGCCGTTTCGCACGAAAGAAACATGAATTTATCAGTTTGAATAGTTGAGAACAGCGTGTTTCTATGTTTTTGCTAGTTTAAAACAGCAATTTTATCGTTATTTCTCATAATTCGCCGTTTCGCACGAAAGAAACATGAATTTATCAGTTTGAATAGTTGAAAACAGCGTTTTTCTATAATTTTGCAAGTTTAAAACAGCAGTTTAATCGTGATTTCACAAAAATCCACCGTTTAGAACGAAAGAAACATGGATTTATCAGTTTGAATAGTTGAAAACAGCGTTTTTCTATGATTTTGCAAGTTTAAAACAATAATTTTATCGTCATTTCTAATAAATCGCCGTTTTGCACGAAAGAAACATGAATTTATCAGTTTGAATAGTTGAAAACAGCGTTTTTTTTTATGTTTTTGCAAATTTAAAACAGCAGTTTTATCGTGATTTCACAAAAATCCACCGTTTCGAACGAAAGAAACATGAAATTATCAGTTTGAATAGTTGAAAACAGCGTTTTTCTATGTTTTTGCAAGTTTAAAACAGCAATTTTATCGTCATTTCTCATAAATCGCCGTTTCGCACGAAAGAAACATGAATTTGTCAGTTTGAATAGTTCAAAACAGCGTTTTTCTATGTTTTTGCAAATTTAAAACAGCAATTTTATCGTCATTTCTCATAAATCGCCGTTTCGCACGAAAGAAACATGAATTTATCAGTTTTAATAGTTGAAAACAGCGTTTTTCTATGTTTTCGCAAGTTTAAAACAGCAATTTTATCGTCATTTCTCATAAATCGCCGTTTCGCACGAAGGAAACATGAATTTATCAGTTTGAATAGTTGAAAACAGCGTTTTTCTATGTTTTTGCAAGTTTAAAACAGGAATTTTATCGTCATTTCTCATAAATCGCAGTTTCGCACGGAAGAAACATGAATTTGTCAGTTTGAATAATTGAAAACAGCGTTTTTCAATGTTTTTGCAAGTTTTAAACAGCAATTTTATCGTGATTTCACAAAAATCCACCGTTTAGAACGTAAGAAACATGAATTTATCAGTTTGAATAGTTGAAAACTGCGTTTTTCTATGTTTTTGCAAGTTTAAAACAGCAATTTTATCGTCATTTCTCATAAATCGCCGTTTCGCACGAAAGAAACATGAATTTATCAGTTTGAACAATTGAAAACAGCGTTTTTCTATGTTTTTGCAAGTTTAAAACTGCAATTTTATCGTCATTTCTCATAAATCGCCGTTTCGCACAAAAAAAACATGAGTTTGTCAGTTTGAATAGTTCAAAACAGCGTTTTTCTAAGTTTTTGCAAGTTTAAAACAGCAATTTTATCGTCATTTCTCATAAATCGCCGTTTCACACGAAAGAAACATGAATTTGTCAGTTTGAATAGTTCAAAACACCGTTTTTCTATGTTTTTGCAAGTTTAATACAGCAGTTTTATCGTGATTTCTCATAAATCGCGGTTTCGCACGAAAGAAACATGAATTTGTCAGTTTGAATAGTTCAAAACAGCGTTTTTCTATGTTTTTGCAAGTTTAAAACAGCAGTTTTATCGTGATTTCACAAAAATCCACCGTTTCGAACGAAAGAAACCTGAATTTATCTGTTTGAATAGTTAAAAACAGCGTTTTTCTATGTTTTTGCAAGTTTAAAACAGAAATTTTATCGTCATTTCTCATAAATCGCCGTTTCTCACGGAAAAAACATGAATTTATCAGTTTGAATAGTTCAAAACAGCGTTTTTCTATGTTTTTGCAAGTTTAAAACAGCAATTTTATCGTCATTTCTCATAAATCGACGTTTCGCACAAAAGAAACATGAATTTATCAGTTTGAATAGTTGAAAACAGCGTTTTTCTATAATTTTGCAAGTTTAAAACAGCAGTTTAATCGTGATTTCACAAAAATCCACCGTTTAGAATGAAAGAAACATGGATTTATCAGTTTGAATAGTTGAAAACAGCGTTTTTCTATGTTTTTGCAAGTTTAAAACAGCAATTTTATCGTCATTTCTAATAAATCGCCGTTTTGCACGAAAGAAACATGAATTTATCAGTTTGAATAGTTGAAAACAGCGTTTTTTTATGTTTTTGCAAGTTTAAAACAGCAGTTTTATCGTGATTTCACAAAAATCCACCGTTTCGAACGAAAGAAACATGAATTTATCAGTTTGAATAGTTGAAAACAGCGTTTTTCTATGTTTTTGCAAGTTTAAAACAGCAATTTTATCGTCATTTCTCATAAATCGCCGTATCACACGAAAGAAACATGAATTTGTCAGTTTGAATAGTTCAAAACAGCGTTTTTCTATGTTTTTGCAAGTTTAAAACAGCAATTTTATCGTCATTTCTCATAAATCGCCGTTTCGCACGAAAGAAACATGAATTTGTCAGTTTGAATAGTTCAAAACAGCGTTTTTCTATGTTTTTGCAAATTTAAAACAGCAATTTTATCGTCATTTCTCATAAATCGCCGTTTCGCACGAAAGAAACATGAATTTATCAGTTTTAATAGTTGAAAACAGCGTTTGTCTATGTTTTCGTAAGTTTAAAACAGCAATTTTATCGTCATTTCTCATAAATCGCCGTTTCGCACCAAAGAAACATGAATTTATCAGTTTGAATAGTTGAAAACAGCGTTTTTCTATGTTTTTGCATGTTTAAAACAGCAATTTTATCGTCATTTCTCATAAATCGCCGTTTCGCACGGAAGAAACATGAATTTGTCAGTTTGAATAATTGAAAACAGCGTTTTTCAATGTTTTTGCAAGTTTAAAACAGCAATTTTATCGTGATTTCACAAAAATCCACCGTTTAGAACGTAAGAAACATGAATTTATCAGTTTGAATAGTTGAAAACTGCGTTTTTCTATGTTTTTGCTAGTTTAAAACAGCAATTTTATCGTCATTTCTGATAAATCGCCGTTTCACACGAAAGAAACATGAATTTGTCAGTTTGAATAGTTCAAAACAGCGTTTTTCTATGTTTTTGCAAGTTTAAAACAGCAATTTTATCGTCATTTCGCACGAATGAAACATGAATTTGTCAGTTTAAATAGTTCAAAACAGCGATTTTCTATGTTTTTGCAAGTTTAAAACAGCAATTTTATCGTCATTTCTCATAAATCGCCGTTTCGCACGAAAGAAACATGAATTTGTCAGTTTGAATAGTTCAAAACAGCGTTTTTCTATGTTTTTGCAAGTTTAAAACAGCAATTTTATCGTCATTTCTCATAAATCGCCGTTTCGCACGAAAGAAACATGAATTTATCAGTTTGAATAGTTGAGAACAGCGTTTTTCTATGTTTTTGCAAGTTTAAAACAGCAATTTTATCGTTATTTCTCATAAATCGCCGTTTCGCACGAAAGAAACATGAATTTATCAGTTTGAATAGTTGAAAACAGCGTTTTTCTATAATTTTGCAAGTTTAAAACAGCAGTTTAATCGTGATTTCACAAAAATCCACCGTTTAGAACGAAAGAAACATGGATTTATCAGTTTGAATAGTTGAAAACAGCGTTTTTCTATGTTTTTGCAAGTTTAAAACAGCAATTTTATCGTCACTTCTAATAAATCACCGTTTTGCACGAAAGAAACATGAATTTATCAGTTTGAATAGTTAAAAACAGCGTTTTTTTTATGTTTTTGCAAGTTTAAAACAGCAGTTTTATCGTGATTTCACAAAAATCCACCGTTTCGAACGAAAGAAACATGAATTTATTAGTTTGAATAGTTAAAAACAGCGTTTTTCTATGTTTTTGCAAGTTTAAAACAGCAATTTTATCGTCATTTCTCATAAATCGCCGTTTCGCACGAAAGAAACATGAATTTGTCAGTTTGAATAGTTCAAAACATCGTTTTTCTATGTTTTTGCAAATTTAAAACAGCAATTTTATCGTCATTTCTCATAAATCGCCGTTTCGCACGAAAGAAACATGAATTTATCAGTTTTAATAGTTGAAAACAGCGTTTTTCTATGTTTTCGTAAGTTTAAAACAGCAATTTTATCGTCATTTCTCATAAATCGCCGTTTCGCACGAAAGAAACATGAATTTATCAGTTTGAATAGTTGAAAACAGCGTTTTTCTATGTTTTTGCAAGTTTAAAACAGCAATTTTATCGTCATTTCTCATAAATCGCCGTTTCGCACGGAAGAAACATGAATTTGTCAGTTTGAATAATTGAAAACAGCGTTTTTCAATGTTTTTGCAAGTTTAAAACAGCAATTTTATCGTGATTTCACAAAAATCCACCGTTTAGAACGTAAGAAACATGAATTTATCAGTTTGAATAGTTGAAAACTGCGTTTTTCTATGTTTTTGCTAGTTTAAAACAGCAATTTTATCGTCATTTCTCATAAATCGCCGTTTCACACGAAAGAAACATGAATTTGTCAGTTTGAATAGTTCAAAACAGCGTTTTTCTATGTTTTTGTAAGTTTAAAACAGCAATTTTATCGTCATTTCTCATAAATCGCCGTTTCGCATGAAAGAAACATGAATTTGTCAGTTTGAATAGTTCAAAACAGCGTTTTTCTATGTTTTTGCAAGTTTAAAACAGCAATTTTATCGTTATTTCTCATAAATCGCCGTTTCGCACGAAAGAAACATGAATTTATCAGTTTGAATAGTTGAAAACGGCGTTTTTATATGTTTTTGCAAATTTAAAACAGCAATTTTATCGTCATTTCTCATAAATCGCCGTTTCGCACGAAAGAAACATGAATTTATCAGTTTTAATAGTTGAAAACAGCGTTTTTCTATGTTTTCGTAAGTTTAAAACAGCAATTTTATAGTCATTTCTCATAAATCGCCGTTTCGCACAAAAGAAACATGAATTTATCAGTTTGAATAGTTGAAAACAGCGTTTTTCTATGTTTTTGCAAGTTTAAAACAGCAATTTTATCGTCATTTCTCATAAATCGCCGTTTCGCACGGAAGAAACATGAATTTGTCAGTTTGAATAATTGAAAACAGCGTTTTTTTTATGTTTTTGCAAGTTTAAAACAGCAGTTTTATCGTGATTTCACAAAAATCCACCGTTTCTCACGAAAGAAACATGAAATTATCAGTTTGAATAGTTGAAAACAGCGTTTTTCTATGTTTTTGCAAGTTTAAAACAGCAATTTTATCGTCATTTCTCATAAATCGCCGTTTCGCACGAAAGAAACATGAATTTGTCAGTTTGAATAGTTCAAAACAGCGTTTTTCTATGTTTTTGCAAATTTAAAACAGCAATTTTATCGTCATTTCTCATAAACCGCCGTTTCGCACGAAAGAAACATGAATTTATCAGTTTTAATAGTTGAAAACAGCGTTTTTCTATGTTTTCGCAAGTTTAAAACAGCAATTTTATCGTCATTTCTCATAAATCGCCGTTTCGCACGAAAGAAACATGAATTTATCAGTTTGAACAGTTGAAAACAGCGTTTTTCTATGTTTTTGCAAGTTTAAAACAGCAATTTTATCGTGATTTCACAAAAATCCACCGTTTAGAACGTAAGAAACATGAATTTATCAGTTTGAATAGTTGAAAACTGCGTTTTTCTATGTTTTTGCAAGTTTAAAACAGCAATTTTATCGTCATTTCTCATAAATCGCCGTTTCGCACGAAAGAAACATGAATTTATCAGTTTGAACAGTTGAAAACAGCGTTTTTCTATGTTTTTGCAAGTTTAAAACTGCAATTTTATCGTCATTTCTCATAAATCGCCGTTTCGCACAAAAGAAACATGAGTTTGTCAGTTTGAATAGTTCAAAACAGCGTTTTTCTAAGTTTTTGCAAGTTTAAAACAGCAATTTTATCGTCATTTCTCATAAATCGCCGTTTCACACGAAAGAAACATGAATTTGTCAGTTTGAATAGTTCAAAACACCGTTTTTCTATGTTTTTGCAAGTTTAATACAGCAGTTTTATCGTGATTTCTCATAAATCGCGTTTTCGCACGAAAGAAACATGAATTTGTCAGTTTGAATAGTTCAAAACAGCGTTTTTCTATGTTTTTGCAAGTTTAAAACAGCAGTTTTATCGTGATTTCACAAAAATCCACCGTTTCGAACGAAAGAAACCTGAATTTATCTGTTTGAATAGTTAAAAACAGCGTTTTTCTATGTTTTTGCAAGTTTAAAACAGAAATTTTATCGTCATTTCTCATAAATCGCCGTTTCTCACGGAAGAAACATGAATTTATCAGTTTGAATAGTTCAAAACAGCGTTTTTCTATGTTTTTGCAAGTTTAAAACAGCAATTTTATCGTCATTTCTCATAAATCGCCGTTTCGCACAAAAGAAACATGAATTTATCAGTTTGAATAGTTAAAAACAGCGTTTTTCTATAATTTTGCAAGTTTAAAACAGCAGTTTAATCGTGATTTCACAAAAATCCACCGTTTAGAATGAAAGAAACATGGATTTATCAGTTTGAATAGTTGAAAACAGCGTATTTCTATGTTTTTGCAAGTTTAAAACAGCAATTTTATCGTCATTTCTAATAAATCGCCGTTTTGCACGAAAGAAACATGAATTTATCAGTTTGAATAGTTGAAAACAGCGTTTTTTTTATGTTTTTGCAAGTTTAAAACAGCAGTTTTATCGTGATTTCACAAAAATCCACCGTTTCGAACGAAAGAAACATGAATTTATCAGTTTGAATAGTTGAAAACAGCGTTTTTCTATGTTTTTGCAAGTTTAAAACAGCAATTTTATCGTCATTTCTCATAAATCGCCGTTTCACACGAAAGAAACATGAATTTGTCAGTTTGAATAGTTCAAAACAGCGTTTTTCTATGTTTTTGCAAGTTTAAAACAGCAATTTTATCGTCATTTCTCATAAATCGCCGTTTCGCACGAAAGAAACATGAATTTGTCAGTTTGAATAGTTCAAAACAGCGTTTTTCTATGTTTTTGCAAATTTAAAACAGCAATTTTATTGTCATTTCTCATAAATCGCAGTTTCGCACGAAAGAAACATGAATTTATCAGTTTTAATAGTTGAAAACAGCGTTTGTCTATGTTTTCGTAAGTTTAAAACAGCAATTTTATCGTCATTTCTCATAAATCGCCGTTTCGCACGAAAAAAACATGAATTTATCAGTTTGAATAGTTGAAAACAGCGTTTTTCTATGTTTTTGCATGTTTAAAACAGCAATTTTATCGTCATTTCTCATAAATCGCCGTTTCGCACGGAAGAAACATGAATTTGTCAGTTTGAATAATTGAAAACAGCGTTTTTCAATGTTTTTGCAAGTTTAAAACAGCAATTTTATCGTGATTTCACAAAAATCCACCGTTTAGAACGTAAGAAACATGAATTTATCAGTTTGAATAGTTGAAAACTGCGTTTTTCTATGTTTTTGCTAGTTTAAAACAGCAATTTTATCGTCATTTCTGATAAATCGCCGTTTCACACGAAAGAAACATGAATTTGTCAGTTTGAATAGTTCAAAACAGCGTTTTTCTATGTTTTTGCAAGTTTAAAACAGCAATTTTATCGTCTTTTCGCACGAATGAAACATGAATTTGTCAGTTTAAATAGTTCAAAACAGCGTTTTTCTATGTTTTTGCAAGTTTAAAACAGCAATTTTATCGTCATTTCTCATAAATCGCCGTTTCGCACGAAAGAAACATGAATTTGTCAGTTTAAATAGTTCAAAACAGCGTTTTTCTATGTTTTTGCAAGTTTAAAACAGCAATTTTATCGTCATTTCTCATAAATCGCCGTTTCGCACGAAAGAAACATGAATTTATCAGTTTGAATAGTTGAGAACAGCGTTTTTCTATAATTTTGCAAGTTTAAAACAGCAGTTTAATCGTGATTTCACAAAAATCCACCGTTTAGAACGAAAGAAACATGGATTTATCAGTTTGAATAGTTGAAAACAGCGTTTTTCTATGTTTTTGCAAGTTTAAAACAGCAATTTTATCGTCATTTCTAATAAATCACCGTTTTGCACGAAAGAAACATGAATTTATCAGTTTGAATAGTTGAAAACAGCGTTTTTTTTTATGTTTTTGCAAGTTTAAAACAGCAGTTTTATCGTGATTTCACAAAAATCCACCGTTTCGAACGAAAGAAACATGAATTTATAAGTTTGAATAGTTGAAAACAGCGTTTTTCTATGTTTTTGCAAGTTTAAAACAGCAATTTTATCGTCATTTCTCATAAATCGCCGTTTCGCACGAAAGAAACATGAATTTGTCAGTTTGAATAGTTCAAAACATCGTTTTTCTATGTTTTTGCAAATTTAAAACAGCAATTTTATCGTCATTTCTCATAAATCGCCGTTTCGCACGAAAGAAACATGAATTTATCAGTTTTAATAGTTGAAAACAGCGTTTTTCTATGTTTTCGTAAGTTTAAATCAGCAATTTTATCGTCATTTCTCATAAATCGCCGTTCCGCACGAAAGAAACATGAATTTATCAGTTTGAATAATTGAAAACAGCGTTTTTCAATGTTTTTGCAAGTTTAAAACAGCAATTTTATCGTGATTTCACAAAAATCCACCGTTTAGAACGTAAGAAACATGAATTTATCAGTTTGAATAGTTGAAAACTGCGTTTTTCTATGTTTTTGCTAGTTTAAAACAGCAATTTTATCGTCATTTCTCATAAATCGCCGTTTCACACGAAAGAAACATGAATTTGTCAGTTTGAATAGTTCAAAACAGCGTTTTTCTATGTTTTTGCAAGTTTAAAACAGCAATTTTATCGTCATTTCTCATAAATCTACCGTTTCGAACGAAAGAAACCTGAATTTATCTGATTGAATAGTTAAAACAGCGTTTTTTTATGTTTTTGCAAGTTTAAAACAGCAATTTTATCGTCATTTCTCATAAATCGCCGTTTCGCACGAAAGAAACATGAATTTATCAGTTTGAATAGTTGAAAACGGCGTTTTTCTATAATTTTGCAAGTTTAAAACAGCAGTTTAATCGTGATTTCACAAAAATCCACCGTTTAGAACGAAAGAAACATGGATTTATCAGTTTGAATAGTTGAAAACAGCGTTTTTCTATGTTTTTGCAAGTTTAAAACAGCAATTTTATCGTCATTTCTAATAAATCGCCGTTTTGCACGAAAGAAACATGAATTTATCAGTTTGAATAGTTGAAAACAGCGTTTTTTTATGTTTTTGCAAGGTTAAAACAGCAGTTTTATCGTGATTTCACAAAAATCCACCGTTTCGAACGAAAGAAACATGAATTTATCAGTTTGAATAGTTGAAAACAGCGTTTTTCTATGTTTTTGCAAGTTTAAAACAGCAATTTTATCGTCATTTCTCATAAATCGCCGTTTCACACGAAAGAAACATGAATTTGTCAGTTTGAATAGTTCAAAACAGCGTTTTTCTATGTTTTTGCAAGTTTAAAACAGCAATTTTATCGTCATTTCTCATAAATCGCCGTTTCGCACGAAAGAAACATGAATTTATCAGTTTGAATAGTTGAAAACTGCGTTTTTCTATGTTTTTGCAAGTTTAAAACTGCAATTTTATCGTCATTTCTCATAAATCGCCGTTTCGCACAAAAGAAACATGAGTTTGTCAGTTTGAATAGTTCAAAACAGCGTTTTTCTAAGTTTTTGCAAGTTTAAAACAGCAATTTTATCGTCATTTCTCATAAATCGCCGTTTCACACGAAAGAAACATGAATTTGTCAGTTTGAATAGTTCAAAACACCGTTTTTCTATGTTTTTGCAAGTTTAATACAGCAGTTTTATCGTGATTTCTCATAAATCGCGTTTTCGCACGAAAGAAACATGAATTTGTCAGTTTGAATAGTTCAAAACAGCGTTTTTCTATGTTTTTGCAAGTTTAAAACAGCAGTTTTATCGTGATTTCACAAAAATCCACCGTTTCGAACGAAAGAAACCTGAATTTATCTGTTTGAATAGTTAAAAACAGCGTTTTTCTATGTTTTTGCAAGTTTAAAACAGAAATTTTATCGTCATTTCTCATAAATCGCCGTTTCTCACGGAAGAAACATGAATTTATCAGTTTGAATAGTTCAAAACAGCGTTTTTCTATGTTTTTGCAAGTTTAAAACAGCAATTTTATCGTCATTTCTCATAAATCGCCGTTTCGCACAAAAGAAACATGAATTTATCAGTTTGAATAGTTGAAAACAGCGTTTTTCTATAATTTTGCAAGTTTAAAACAGCAGTTTAATCGTGATTTCACAAAAATCCACCGTTTAGAATGAAAGAAACATGGATTTATCAGTTTGAATAGTTGAAAACAGCGTATTTCTATGTTTTTGCAAGTTTAAAACAGCAATTTTATCGTCATTTCTCATAAATCGCCGTTTCTCACGAAAGAAACATGAATTTATCAGTTTGAATAGTTGAAAACAGCGTTTTTTTTTAAGTTTTTGCAAGTTTAAAACAGCAGTTTTATCGTGATTTCACAAAAATCCACCGTTTCGAACGAAAGAAACATGAATTTGTCAGTTTGAATAGTTGAAAACAGCGTTTTTCTATGTTTTTGCAAGTTTAAAACAGCAATTTTATCGTCATTTCTCATAAATCGCCGTTTCGCACGAAAGAAACATGAATTTGTCAGTTTGAATAGTTCAAAACAGCGTTTTTCTATGTTTTTGCAAATTTAAAACAGCAAATTTATCGTCATTTCTCATAAATCGCCGTTTCGCACTAAAGAAACATGAATTTATCAGTTTTAATAGTTGAAAACAGCGTTTTTCTATGTTTTCGCAAGTTTAAAAAAGCAATTTTATCGTCATTTCTCATAAATCGCCGTTTCGCACGAAAGAAATATGAATTTGTCAGTTTGAATAGTTGAAAACAGCGTTTTTGTATGTTTTTGCAAGTTTAAAACAGCAATTTTATCGTTATTTCTCATAAATCGCCGTTTCGCACGAAAGAAACATGAATTTGTCAGTATGAATAGTTCAAAACACCGTTTTTCTATGTTTTTGCAAGTTTAAAACAGCAGTTTTATCGTGATTTCTCATAAATCGCCGTTTCGCACGAAAGAAACATGAATTTGTCAGTTTGAATAGTTCAAAACAGCGTTTTTCTATGTTTTTGCAAGTTTAAAACAGCAGTTTTATCGTGATTTCACAAAAATCCACCGTTTCGAACGAAAGAAACCTGAATTTATCTGTTTGAATAGTTTAAAACAGCGTTTTTCTATGTTTTTGCAAGTTTAAAACAGAAATTTTATCGTCATTTCTCATAAATCGCTGTTTCGCACGAAAGAAACATGAATTTATCAGTATGAATAGTTGAAAACAGCGTTTTTCTATGTTTTTCCAAGTTTAAAACAGCAATTTTATCGTCATTTCTCATAAATCGCCGTTTCGCACGAAAGAAACATGAATTTGTCAGTTTGAATAGTTCAAAACAGCGTTTTTCTATGTTTTTGCTAGTTTAAAACAGCAATTTTATCGTCATTTCTCATAAATCGCCGTTTCACACGAAAGAAACATGAATTTATCAGTTTTAATAGTTGAAAACAGCGTTTTTCTATGTTTTCGCAAGTTTAAAAAAGCAATTTTATCGTCATTTCTCATAAATCGCCGTTTCGCACGAAAGAAATATGAATTTGTCAGTTTGAATAGTTGAAAACAGCGTTTTTGTATGTTTTTGCAAGTTTAAAACAGCAATTTTATCGTTATTTCTCATAAATCGCCGTTTCGCACGAAAGAAACATGAATTTGTCAGTATGAATAGTTCAAAACACCGTTTTTCTATGTTTTTGCAAGTTTAAAACAGCAGTTTTATCGTGATTTCTCATAAATCGCCGTTTCGCACGAAAGAAACATGAATTTGTCAGTTTGAATAGTTCAAAACAGCGTTTTTCTATGTTTTTGCAAGTTTAAAACAGCAGTTTTATCGTGATTTCACAAAAATCCACCGTTTCGAACGAAAGAAACCTGAATTTATCTGTTTGAATAGTTTAAAACAGCGTTTTTCTATGTTTTTGCAAGTTTAAAACAGAAATTTTATCGTCATTTCTCATAAATCGCTGTTTCGCACGAAAGAAACATGAATTTATCAGTATGAATAGTTGAAAACAGCGTTTTTCTATGTTTTTCCAAGTTTAAAACAGCAATTTTATCGTCATTTCTCATAAATCGCCGTTTCGCACGAAAGAAACATGAATTTGTCAGTTTGAATAGTTCAAAACAGCGTTTTTCTATGTTTTTGCTAGTTTAAAACAGCAATTTTATCGTCATTTCTCATAAATCGCCGTTTCACACGAAAGAAACATGAATTTGTCAGTTTGAATTGTTCAAAACAGCGTTTTACTATGTTTTTGTAAGTTTAAAACAGCAATTTTATCGTCATTTCGCACGAAAGAAACATGAATTTGTCAGTTTGAATAGTTCAAAACAGCGTTTTTCTATGTTTTTGCAAGTTTAAAACAGCAATTTTATCGTCATTTCTCATAAATCGCCGTTTCGCATGAAAGAAACATGAATTTGTCAGTTTGAATAGTTCAAAACAGCGTTTTTCTATGTTTTTGCAAGTTTAAAACAGCAATTTTATCGTCATTTCTCATAAATCGCCGTTTCGCACGAAAGAAACATGAATTTATCAGTTTGAATAGTTGAGAACAGAGTTTTTCTATGTTTTTGCAAGTTTAAAACAGCAATTTTATCGTTATTTCTCATAAATCGCCGTTTCGCACAAAAGAAACATGAATTTATCAGTTTGAATAGTTGAAAACAGCGTTTTTCTATAATTTTGCAAGTTTAAAACAGCACTTTAATCGTGATTTCACAGAAATCCACCGTTTAGAACGAAAGAAACATGGATTTATCAGTTTGAATAGTTGAAAACAGCGTTTTTCTATGTTTTTGCAAGTTTAAAACAGCAAATTTATCGTCATTTCTAATAAATCGCCGTTTTGCACGAAAGAAACATGAATTTATCAGTTTGAATAGTTGAAAACAGCGTTTTTTTTTATGTTTTTGCAAGTTTAAAACAGCAGTTTTATCGTGATTTCACAAAAATCCACCGTTTCGAACGAAAGAAACATGAATTTATCAGTTTGAATAGTTGAAAACAGCGTTTTTGTATGTTTTTGCAAGATTAAAACAGCAATTTTATCGTCATTTCTCATAAATCGCCGTTTCGCACGAAAGAAACATGAATTTGTCAGTTTGAATAGTTCAAAACAGCGTTTTTCTATGTTTTTGCAAATTTAAAACAGCAATTTTATCGTCATTTCTCATAAATCGCCGTTTCGCACGAAAGAAACATGAATTTATCAGTTTTAATAGTTGAAAACAGCGTTTTTCTATGTTTTCGCAAGTTTAAAACAGCAATTTTATCGTCATTTCTCATAAATCGCCGTTTCGCACGAAAGAAACATGAATTTATCAGTTTGAATAGTTGAAAACAGCGTTTTTCTATGTTTTTGCAAGTTTAAAAGAGCAATTTTATCGTCATTTCTCATAAATCGCCGTTTCGCACAAAAGAAACATGAGTTTGTCAGTTTGAATAGTTCAAAACAGCGTTTTTCTAAGTTTTTGCAAGTTTAAAACAGCAATTTTATCGTGATTTCACAAAAATTCACCGTGTCGAACGTAAGAAACATGAATTTATCAGTTTGAATAGTTGAAAACAGCGTTTTTCTATGTTTTTGCAAGTTTAAAACAGCAATTTTATCGTCATTTCTCATAAATCGCCGTTTCGCACGAAAGAAACATGAATTTGTCAGTTTGAATAGTTCAAAATAGCGTTTTTCTATGTTTTTGCAAGTTTAAAACAGCAGTTTTATCGTGATTTCTCATAAATCGCCGTTTCGCACGAAAGAAACATGAATTTGTCAGTTTGAATAGTTCAAAACAGCATTTTTCTATGTTTTTGCAAGATTAAAACAGCAGTTTTATCGTGATTTCAAAAAATCTACCGTTTCGAACGAAAGAAACCTGAATTTATCTGTTTGAATAGTTAAAACAGCGTTTTTCTATGTTTTTGCAAGTTTAAAACAGCAATTTTATCGTCATTTCTCATAAATCGCCGTTTCGCACGAAATCAACATGAATTTATCAGTTTGAATAGTTCAAAACAGCGTTTTTCTATGTTTTTGCAAATTTAAAACAGCAATTTTATCGTCATTTCTCATAAATCGCCGTTTCGCACGAAAGAAACATGAATTTGTCAGATTGAATAGTTCAAAACAGCGTTTTTCTATGTTTTTGCAAGTTTAAAACAGCAATTTTATCGTCATTTCTCATAAATCGCCGTTTCGCACGAAAGAAACATGAATTTGTCAGTTTGAATAGTTCAAAACAGCGTTTTTCAATGTTTTTGCAAGTTTAAAACAGCAATTTTATCGTCATTTCTCATAAATCGCCGTTTCGCACGAAAGAAACATGAATTTGTCAGTTTGAATAGTTCAAAACAGCGTTTTTCTATGTTTTTGCTAGTTTAAAACAGCAATTTTATCGTCATTTCTCATAAATCGCCGTTTCACACGAAAGAAACATGAATTTGTCAGTTTGAATTGTTCAAAACAGCGTTTTACTATGTTTTTGTAAGTTTAAAACAGCAATTTTATCGTCATTTCGCACGAAAGAAACATGAATTTGTCAGTTTGAATAGTTCAAAACAGCGTTTTTCTATGTTTTTGCAAGTTTAAAACAGCAATTTTATCGTCATTTCTCATAAATCGCCGTTTCGCACGAAAGAAACATGAATTTATCAGTTTGAATAGTTGAAAACAGCGTTTTTCTATAATTTTGCAAGTTTAAAACAGCACTTTAATCGTGATTTCACAAAAATCCACCGTTTAGAACGAAAGAAACATGGATTTATCAGTTTGAATAGTTGAAAACAGCGTTTTTCTATGTTTTTGCAAGTTTAAAACAGCAAATTTATCGTCATTTCTAATAAATCGCCGTTTTGCACGAAAGAAACATGAATTTATCAGTTTGAATAGTTGAAAACAGCGTTTTTTTTATGTTTTTGCAAGTTTAAAACAGCAGTTTTATCGTGATTTCACAAAAATCCACCGTTTCGAACGAAAGAAACATGAATTTATCAGTTTGAATAATTGAAAACAGCGTTTTTCTATGTTTTTGCAAATTTAAAACAGCAATTTTATCGTCATTTCTCATAAATCGCCGTTTCGCACGAAAGAAACATGAATTTATCAGTTTTAATAGTTGAAAACAGCGTTTTTCTATGTTTTCGCAAGTTTAAAACAGCAATTTTATCGTCATTTCTCATAAATCGCCGTTTCGCACGAAAGAAACATGAATTTATCAGTTTGAATAGTTGAAAACAGCGTTTTTCTATGTTTTTGCAAGTTTAAAAGAGCAATTTTATCGTCATTTCTCATAAATCGCCGTTTCGCACGGAAGAAACATGAATTTGTCAGTTTGAATAATTGAAAACAGCGTTTTTCAATGTTTTTGCAAGTTTAAAACAGCAATTTTATCGTGATTTCACAAAAATCCACCGTTTAGAACGTAAGAAACATGAATTTATCAGTTTGAATAGTTGAAAACAGCGTTTTTGTATGTTTTTGCAAGATTAAAACAGCAATTTTATCGTCATTTCTCATTAATCGCCGTTTCGCACGAAAGAAACATGAATTTATCAGTTTGAACAGTTGAAAACAGCGTTTTTCTATGTTTTTGCAAGTTTAAAACTGCAATTTTATCGTCATTTCTCATAAATCGCCGTTTCGCACAAAAGAAACATGAGTTTGTCAGTTTGAATAGTTCAAAACAGCGTTTTTCTAAGTTTTTGCAAGTTTAAAACAGCAATTTTATCGTCATTTCTCATAAATCGCCGTTTCGCACGGAAGAAACATAAATTTATCAGTTTGAATAGTTGAAAACAGCGTTTTTCTATGTTTCTGCAAGTTTAAAACAGCAATTTTATCGTCATTTCTCATAAATCTCCGTTTCGCACGAAAGAAACATGAATTTATTAGTTTGAACAGTTGAAAACAGCGTTTTTCTATGTTTTTGCAAGTTTAAAACAGCAATTTTATCGTGATTTCACAAAAATTCACCGTGTCGAACGTAAGAAACATGAATTTATCAGTTTGAATAGTTGAAAACAGCGTTTTTCTATGTTTTTGCAAGTTTAAAACAGCAATTTTATCGTCATTTCTCATAAATCGCCGTTTCGCACGAAAGAAACATGAATTTGTCAGTTTGAATAGTTCAAAACAGCGTTTTTCAATGTTTTTGCAAGTTTGAAACAGCAATTTTATCGTCATTTCTCATAAAACGCCGTTTCACACGAAAGAAACATGAATTTGTCAGTTTGAATAGTTCAAAACAGCGTTTTTTCTATGTTTTTGCAAGTTTAAAACAGCAATTTTATCGTCATTTCTCATAAATCGCCGTTTCACACGAAAGAAACATGAATTTGTCAGTTTGAATAGTTCAGAACAGCGTTTTTCTATGTTTTTGCAAGTTTAAAACAGCAATTTTATCGTCATTTCTCATAAATCGCCGTTTCGCACGAAAGAAACATGAATTTGTCAGTTTGAATAGTTCAAAATAGCGTTTTTCTATGTTTTTGCAAGTTTAAAACAGCAGTTTTATCGTGATTTCTCATAAATCGCCGTTTCGCACGAAAGAAACATGAATTTGTCAGTTTGAATAGTTCAAAACAGCATTTTTCTATGTTTTTGCAAGATTAAAACAGCAGTTTTATCGTGATTTCAAAAAATCTACCGTTTCGAACGAAAGAAACCTGAATTTATCTGTTTGAATAGTTAAAACAGCGTTTTTCTATGTTTTTGCAAGTTTAAAACAGCAATTTTATCGTCATTTCTCATAAATCGCCGTTTCGCACGAAATTAACATGAATTTATCAGTTTGAATAGTTCAAAACAGCGTTTTTCTATGTTTTTGCAAATTTAAAACAGCAATTTTATCGTCATTTCTCATAAATCGCCGTTTCGCACGAAAGAAACATGAATTTGTCAGATTGAATAGTTCAAAACTGCGTTTTTCTATGTTTTTGCAAATTTAATACAGCAATTTTATCGTC
Organism: Poecilus cupreus; assembly: GCA_963942605.1. Classification (NCBI taxonomy): domain Eukaryota; kingdom Metazoa; phylum Arthropoda; class Insecta; order Coleoptera; family Carabidae; genus Poecilus; species Poecilus cupreus. The sequence continues at coordinate 38,378 of CAWWDY010000610.1, read as the reverse complement.
ATTTCTCATAAATCGCCGTTTCGCACGAAAGAAACATGAATTTATCAGTTTGAATAGTTGAAAACAGCGTTTTTCTATGTTTTTGCAAGTTTAAAACAGCAATTTTATCGTCATTTCTCATAAATCGCCGTTTCGCACGAAAGAAACATGAATTTGTCAGTTTGAATAGTTCAAATCAGCGTTTTTCTATGTTTTTGCTGGTTTAAAACAGCAATTTTATCGTCATTTCTCATAAATCGCCGTTTCACACGAAAGAAACGAATTTGTAAGTTTGAATTGTTCAAAACAGCGTTTTTCTATGTTTTTGCAAGTTTAAAACAGCAATTTTATCGTCATTTCTCATAAATCGCCGTTTCGCACGAAACAAACATGAATTTATTAGTTTGAACAGTTGAAAACAGCGTTTTTCTATGTTTTTGCAAGTTTAAAACAGCAATTTTATCGTGATTTCACAAAAATTCACCGTGTCGAACGTAAGAAACATGAATTTATCAGTTTGAATAGTTGAAAACAGCGTTTTTCTATGTTTTTGCAAGTTTAAAACAGCAATTTTATCGTCATTTCTCATAAATCGCCGTTTCGCACGAAAGAAACATGAATTTGTCAGTTTTAATAGTTGAAAACAGCGTTTTTCTATGTTTTCGCAAGTTTAAAACAGCAATTTTATCGTCATTTCTCATAAATCGCCGTTTCGCACGAAAGAAACATGAATTTATCAGTTTGAATAGTTGAAAACAGCGTTTTTCTATGTTTTTGCAAGTTTAAAAGAGCAATTTTATCGTCATTTCTCATAAATCGCCGTTTCGCACGGAAGAAACATGAATTTGTCAGTTTGAATAATTGAAAACAGCGTTTTTCAATGTTTTTGCAAGTTTAAAACAGCAATTTTATCGTGATTTCACAAAAATCCACCGTTTAGAACGTAAGAAACATGAATTTATCAGTTTGAATAGTTGAAAACAGCGTTTTTGTATGTTTTTGCAAGATTAAAACAGCAATTTTATCGTCATTTCTCATTAATCGCCGTTTCGCACGAAAGAAACATGAATTTATCAGTTTGAACAGTTGAAAACAGCGTTTTTCTATGTTTTTGCAAGTTTAAAACTGCAATTTTATCGTCATTTCTCATAAATCGCCGTTTCGCACAAAAGAAACATGAGTTTGTCAGTTTGAATAGTTCAAAACAGCGTTTTTCTAAGTTTTTGCAAGTTTAAAACAGCAATTTTATCGTCATTTCTCATAAATCGCCGTTTCGCACGGAAGAAACATAAATTTATCAGTTTGAATAGTTGAAAACAGCGTTTTTCTATGTTTCTGCAAGTTTAAAACAGCAATTTTATCGTCATTTCTCATAAATCTCCGTTTCGCACGAAAGAAACATGAATTTATTAGTTTGAACAGTTGAAAACAGCGTTTTTCTATGTTTTTGCAAGTTTAAAACAGCAATTTTATCGTGATTTCACAAAAATTCACCGTGTCGAACGTAAGAAACATGAATTTATCAGTTTGAATAGTTGAAAACAGCGTTTTTCTATGTTTTTGCAAGTTTAAAACAGCAATTTTATCGTCATTTCTCATAAATCGCCGTTTCGCACGAAAGAAACATGAATTTGTCAGTTTGAATAGTTCAAAACAGCGTTTTTCAATGTTTTTGCAAGTTTGAAACAGCAATTTTATCGTCATTTCTCATAAAACGCCGTTTCACACGAAAGAAACATGAATTTGTCAGTTTGAATAGTTCAAAACAGCGTTTTTCTATGTTTTTGCAAGTTTAAAACAGCAATTTTATCGTCATTTCTCATAAATCGCCGTTTCACACGAAAGAAACATGAATTTGTCAGTTTGAATAGTTCAGAACAGCGTTTTTCTATGTTTTTGCAAGTTTAAAACAGCAATTTTATCGTCATTTCTCATAAATCGCCGTTTCGCACGAAAGAAACATGAATTTGTCAGTTTGAATAGTTCAAAATAGCGTTTTTCTATGTTTTTGCAAGTTTAAAACAGCAGTTTTATCGTGATTTCTCATAAATCGCCGTTTCGCACGAAAGAAACATGAATTTGTCAGTTTGAATAGTTCAAAACAGCATTTTTCTATGTTTTTGCAAGATTAAAACAGCAGTTTTATCGTGATTTCAAAAAATCTACCGTTTCGAACGAAAGAAACCTGAATTTATCTGTTTGAATAGTTAAAACAGCGTTTTTCTATGTTTTTGCAAGTTTAAAACAGCAATTTTATCGTCATTTCTCATAAATCGCCGTTTCGCACGAAATTAACATGAATTTATCAGTTTGAATAGTTCAAAACAGCGTTTTTCTATGTTTTTGCAAATTTAAAACAGCAATTTTATCGTCATTTCTCATAAATCGCCGTTTCGCACGAAAGAAACATGAATTTGTCAGATTGAATAGTTCAAAACTGCGTTTTTCTATGTTTTTGCAAATTTAATACAGCAATTTTATCGTCATTTCTCATAAATCGCCGTTTCGCACGAAAGAAACATGAATTTATCAGTTTGAATAGTTGAAAACAGCGTTTTTCTATGTTTTTGCAAGTTTAAAACAGCAATTTTATCGTCATTTCTCATAAATCGCCGTTTCGCACGAAAGAAACATGAATTTGTCAGTTTGAATAGTTCAAATCAGCGTTTTTCTATGTTTTTGCTGGTTTAAAACAGCAATTTTATCGTCATTTCTCATAAATCGCCGTTTCACACGAAAGAAACGAATTTGTAAGTTTGAATTGTTCAAAACAGCGTTTTTCTATGTTTTTGCAAGTTTAAAACAGCAATTTTATCGTCATTTCTCATAAATCGCCGTTTCGCACGAAACAAACATGAATTTGTCAGTTTGAATAGTTCAAAACAGCGTTTTTCTATGTTTTTGCTAGTTTAAAACAGCAATTTTATCGTGATTTCACAAAAATCCACCGTTTAGAACGTAAGAAACATGAATTTATCAGTTTGAATAGTTGAAAACTGCGTTTTTCTATGTTTTTGCAAGTTTAAAACAGCAATTTTATCGTCATTTCTCATAAATCGCCGTTTCGCACGAAAGAAATATGAATTTATCAGTTTGAATAGTTGAAAACAGCGTTTTTGTATGTTTTTGCAAGATTAAAACAGCAATTTTATCGTCATTTCTCATAAATCGCCGTTTCGCACGAAAGAAACATGAATTTATCAGTTTGAACAGTTGTAAACAGCGTTTTTCTATGTTTTTGCAAGTTTAAAACTGCAATTTTATCGTCATTTCTCATAAATCGCCGTTTCGCACAAAAGAAACATGAGTTTGTCAGTTTGAATAGTTCAAAACAGCGTTTTTCTAAGTTTTTGCAAGTTTAAAACAGCAATTTTATCGTCATTTCTCATAAATCGCCGTTTCGCACGGAAGAAACATAAATTTATCAGTTTGAATAGTTGAAAACAGCGTTTTTCTATGTTTCTGCAAGTTTAAAACAGCAATTTTATCGTCATTTCTCATAAATCTCCGTTTCGCACGAAAGAAACATGAATTTATTAGTTTGAACAGTTGAAAACAGCGTTTTTCTATGTTTTTGCAAGTTTAAAACAGCAATTTTATCGTGATTTCACAAAAATTCACCGTGTCGAACGTAAGAAACATGAATTTATCAGTTTGAATAGTTGAAAACAGCGTTTTTCTATGTTTTTGCAAGTTTAAAACAGCAATTTTATCGTCATTTCTCATAAATTGCCGTTTCGCACGAAAGAAACATGAATTTGTCAGTTTGAATAGTTCAAAACAGCGTTTTTCTATGTTTTAGCAAGTTTGAAACAGCAATTTTATCGTCATTTCTCATAAAACGCCGTTTCACACGAAAGAAACATGAATTTGTCAGTTTAAATAGTTCAAAACAGCGTTTTTCTATGTTTTTGCAAGTTTAAAACAGCAATTTTATCGTCATTTCTCATAAATCGCCGTTTCTCACTAAAGAAACATGAATTTGTCAGTTTGAATAGTTCAGAACAGCGTTTTTCTATGTTTTTGCAAGTTTAAAACAGCAATTTTATCGTCATTTCTCATAAATCGCCGTTTCGCACGAAAGAAACATGAATTTGTCAGTTTGAATAGTTCAAAATAGCGTTTTTCTATGTTTTTGCAAGTTTAAAACAGCAGTTTTATCGTGATTTCTCATAAATCGCCGTTTCGCACGAAAGAAACATGAATTTGTCAGTTTGAATAGTTCAAAACAGCATTTTTCTATGTTTTTGCAAGATTAAAACAGCAGTTTTATCGTGATTTCAAAAAATCTACCGTTTCGAACGAAAGAAACCTGAATTTATCTGTTTGAATAGTTAAAACAGCGTTTTTCTATGTTTTTGCAAGTTTAAAACAGCAATTTTATCGTCATTTCTCATAAATCGCCGTTTCGCACGAAATTAACATGAATTTATCAGTTTGAATAGTTCAAAACAGCGTTTTTCTATGTTTTTGCAAATTTAAAACAGCAATTTTATCGTCATTTCTCATAAATCGCCGTTTCGCACGAAAGAAACATGAATTTGTCAGATTGAATAGTTCAAAACTGCGTTTTTCTATGTTTTTGCAAATTTAATACAGCAATTTTATCGTCATTTCTCATAAATCGCCGTTTCGCACGAAAGAAACATGAATTTATCAGTTTGAATAGTTGAAAACAGCGTTTTTCTATGTTTTTGCAAGTTTAAAACAGCAATTTTATCGTCGTTTCTCATAAATCGCCGTTTCGCACGAAAGAAACATGAATTTGTCAGTTTGAATAGTTCAAATCAGCGTTTTTCTATGTTTTTGCTGGTTTAAAACAGCAATTTTATCGTCATTTCTCATAAATCGCCGTTTCGCACGAAAGAAACATGAATTTATTAGTTTGAATAGTTCAAAGTAGCGTTTTTCTATGTTGTTGCAAGTTTAAAACAGCAATTTGATCGTCATGTCTCATAAATCGCCGTTTCGCACGGAAGAAACATGAATTTGTCAGTTTGAATAATTGAAAACAGCGTTTTTCAATGTTTTTGCAAGTTTAAAACAGCAATTTTATCGTGATTTCACAAAATCCACCGTTTAGAACGTAAGAAACATGAATTTAGCAGTTTGAATAGTTGAAAACTGCGTTTTTCTATGTTTTTGCAAGTTTAAAACAGCAATTTTTTCGTCATTTCTCATAAATCGCCGTTTCGCACGAAAGAAATATGAATTTATCAGTTTGAATAGTTGAAAACAGCGTTTTTTCTATGTTTTTGCAAGTTTAAAACAGCAATTTTATCGTCGTTTCTCATAAATCGCCGTTTCGCACGAAAGAAACATGAATTTGTCAGTTTGAATAGTTGAAAACAGCGTTTTTCTATGTTTTTGCAAGTTTAAAACAGCAATTTTATCGTCGTTTCTCATAAATCGCCGTTTCGCACGAAAGAAACATGAATTTGTCAGTTTGAATAGTTCAAAACAGCATTTTTCTATGTTTTTGCAAGATTAAAACAGCAGTTTTATCGTGATTTCAAAAAATCTACCGTTTCGAACGAAAGAAACCTGAATTTATCTGTTTGAATAGTTAAAACAGCGTTTTTCTATGTTTTTGCAAGTTTAAAACAGCAATTTTATCGTCATTTCTCATAAATCGCCGTTTCGCACGAAATTAACATGAATTTATCAGTTTGAATAGTTCAAAACAGCGTTTTTCTATGTTTTTGCAAATTTAAAACAGCAATTTTATCGTCATTTCTCATAAATCGCCGTTTCGCACGAAAGAAACATGAATTTGTCAGATTGAATAGTTCAAAACTGCGTTTTTCTATGTTTTTGCAATTTAATACAGCAATTTTATCGTCATTTCTCATAAATCGCCGTTTCGCACGAAAGAAACATGTGAAATTTATCAGTTTGAATAGTTGAAAACAGCGTTTTTCTATGTTTTTGCAAGTTTAAAACAGCAATTTTATCGTCATTTCTCATAAATCGCCGTTTCGCACGAAAGAAACATGAATTTGTCAGTTTGAATAGTTCAAATCAGCGTTTTTCTATGTTTTTGCTGGTTTAAAAACAGCAATTTTATCGTCATTTCTCATAAATCGCCGTTTCACACGAAAGAAACGAATTTGTAAGTTTTGAATTGTTCAAAACAGCGTTTTTCTATGTTTTTGCAAGTTTAAAACAGCAATTTTATCGTCATTTCTCATAAATCGCCGTTTCGCACGAAACAAACATGAATTTGTCAGTTTGAATAGTTCAAAACAGCGTTTTTCTATGTTTTTGCTAGTTAAAAACAGCAATTTTATCGTGATTTCACAAAAATCCACCGTTTAGAACGTAAGAAACATGAATTTATCAGTTTGAATAGTTGAAAACTGCGTTTTTCTATGTTTTTGCAAGTTTAAAACAGCAATTTTATCGTCATTTCTCATAAATCGCCGTTTCGCACGAAAGAAATATGAATTTATCAGTTTGAATAGTTGAAAACAGCGTTTTTGTATGTTTTGCAAGATTAAAACAGCAATTTATCGTCATTTCTCATAAATCGCCGTTTCGCACGAAAGAAACATGAATTTATCAGTTTGAACAGTTGAAAACAGCGTTTTTCTATGTTTTTGCAAGTTTAAAACTGCAATTTTATCGTCATTTCTCATAAATCGCCGTTTCGCACAAAAGAAACATGAGTTTGTCAGTTTGAATAGTTCAAAAACAGCGTTTTTCTAAGTTTTTGCAAGTTTAAAACAGCAATTTTATCGTCATTTCTCATAAATCGCCGTTTCGCACGGAAGAAACATAAATTTATCAGTTTGAATAGTTGAAAACAGCGTTTTTCTATGTTTCTGCAAGTTTAAAACAGCAATTTTATCGTCATTTCTCATAAATCTCCGTTTCGCACGAAAGAAACATGAATTTATTAGTTTGAACAGTTGGAAACAGCGTTTTTCTAGTGTTTTGCAAGTTTAAAACAGCAATTTTATCGTGATTTCACAAAAATTCACCGTGTCGAACGTAAGAAACATGAATTTATCAGTTTGAATAGTTGAAAACAGCGTTTTTCTATGTTTTTGCAAGTTTTAAAACAGCAATTTTATCGTCATTTCTCATAAATTGCCGTTTCGCACGAAAGAAACATGATTTTGTCAGTTTGAATAGTTCAAAACAGCGTTTTTCTATGTTTTAGCAAGTTTGAAACAGCAATTTTATCGTCATTTCTCATAAACGCCGTTTCACACGAAAGAAACATGAATTTGTCAGTTTAAATAGTTCAAAACAGCGTTTTTCTATGATTTTGCAAGTTTAAAACAGCAATTTTATCGTCATTTCTCATAAATCGCCGTTTCTCACTAAAGAACATGAATTTGTCAGTTTGAATAGTTCAGAACAGCGTTTTTCTATGTTTTTGCAAGTTTAAAACAGCAATTTTATCGTCATTTCTCATAAATCGCCGTTTCCGCACGAAAGAAACATGAATTTGTCAGTTTGAATAGTTCAAATAGCGTTTTTCTATGTTTTGCAAGTTTAAAACAACAGTTTTATCGTGATTTCTCATAAATCGCCGTTTCGCACGAAAGAAACATGAATTTGTCAGTTTGAATAGTTCAAAACAGCATTTTTCTATGTTTTTGCAAGATTAAAACAGCAGTTTTATCGTGATTTCAAAAAATCTACCGTTTCGAACGAAAGAAACCTGAATTTATCTGTTTGAATAGTTAAAACAGCGTTTTTCTATGTTTTTGCAAGTTTAAAACAGCAATTTTATCGTCATTTCTCATAAATCGCCGTTTCGCACGAAATTAACATGAATTTATCAGTTTGAATAGTTCAAAACAGCGTTTTTTCTATGTTTTGCAAATTTAAAACAGCAATTTTATCGTCATTTCTCATAAATCGCCGTTTCGCACGAAAGAAACATGAATTTGTCAGATTGAATAGTTCAAAACTGCGTTTTTCTATGTTTTTGCAAATTTAATACAGCAATTTTATCGTCATTTCTCATAAATCGCCGTTTCGCACGAAGAAACATGAATTTATCAGTTTGAATAGTTGAAAACAGCGTTTTTCTATGTTTTTGCAAGTTTTAAAACAGCAATTTTATCGTCGTTTCTCATAAATCGCCGTTTCGCACGAAAGAAACATGAATTTGTCAGTTTGAATAGTTCAAATCAGCGTTTTTCTATGTTTTTGCTGGTTTAAAACAGCAATTTTATCGTCATTTCTCATAAATCGCCGTTTCGCACGAAAGAAACATGAATTTATTAGTTTGAATAGTTCAAAGTAGCGTTTTTCTATGTTGTTGCAAGTTTAAAACAGCAATTTGATCGTCATGTCTCATAAATCGCCGTTTCGCACGGAAGAAACATGAATTTGTCAGTTTGAATAATTGAAAACAGCGTTTTTCAATGTTTTTGCAAGTTTAAAACAGCAATTTTATCGTGATTTCACAAAAATCCACCGTTTAGAACGTAAGAAACATGAATTAGCAGTTTGAATAGTTGAAAACTGCGTTTTTCTATGTTTTTGCAAGTTTAAAACAGCAATTTTTTCGTCATTTCTCATAAATCGCCGTTTCGCACGAAAGAAATATGAATTTATCAGTTTGAATAGTTTGAAAACAGCGTTTTTGTATGTTTTTGCAAGATTAAAACTGCAATTTTATCGTCATTTCTCATAAATCGCCGTTTCGCACGGAAGAAACATAAATTTATCAGTTTGAATAGTTGAAAACAGCGTTTTTCTATGTTTCTGCAAGTTTAAAACAGCAATTTATCGTCATTTCTCATAAATCTCCGTTTCGCACGAAAGAAACATGAATTTATTAGTTTGAACAGTTGAAAACAGCGTTTTTCTATGTTTTTGCAAGTTTAAAACAGCAATTTTATCGTGATTTCACAATAATTCACCGTGTCGAACGTAAGAAACATGAATTTATCAGTTTGAATAGTTGAAAACAGCGTTTTTCTATGTTTTTGCAAGTTTTAAAACAGCAATTTTATCGTCCATTTCTCATAAATCGCCGTTTCGCACGAAAGAAACATGAATTTGTCAGTTTGAATAGTTCAAAACAGCGTTTCTTCTATGTTTTTGCAAGTTTGAAACAGCAATTTTATCGTCATTTCTCATAAAACGCCGTTTCACACGAAAGAAACATGAATTTGTCAGTTTGAATAGTTCAAAACAGCGTTTTTTCTATGTTTTTGCAAGTTTAAAACAGCAATTTTATCGTCATTTCTCATAAATCGCCGTTTCACACGAAAGAAACATGAATTTGTCAGTTTGAATAGTTCAGAACAGCGTTTTTCTATGTTTTTGCAAGTTTAAAACAGCAATTTTATCGTCATTTCTCATAAATCGCCGTTTCGCACGAAAGAAACATGAATTTGTCAGTTTGAATAGTTCAAAATAGCGTTTTTCTATGTTTTTGCAAGTTTAAAACAGCAGTTTTTATCGTGATTTCTCATAAATCGCCGTTTCGCACGAAAGAAACATGATTTTATCAGTTTGAATAGTTGAAAACAGCGTTTTTCTGTGTTTTGCAAGTTTAAAACTGCAATTTTATCGTCATTTCTCATAAATCGCCGTTTCGCACAAAAGAAACATGAATTTGTCAGTTTGAATAGTTCAAACAGCGTTTTTCTATGTTTTTGCTAGTTTAAAACAGCAATTTTATCGTGATTTCACAAAAATCCACCGTTTAGAACGTAAGAAACATGAATTTATCAGTTTGAATAGTTGAAAACTGCGTTTTTCTATGTTTTTGCAAGTTTAAAACAGCAATTTTATCGTCATTTCTCATAAATCGCCGTTTCGCACGAAAGAAATATGAATTTATCAGTTTGAATAGTTGAAAACAGCGTTTTTGTATGTTTTTGCAAGATTAAAACAGCAATTTTATCGTCATTTCTCATAAATCGCCGTTTCGCACGAAAGAAACATGAATTTATCAGTTTGAACAGTTGAAAACAGCGTTTTTCTATGTTTTTGCAAGTTTAAAACTGCAATTTTATCGTCATTTCTCATAAATCGCCGTTCGCACAAAAGAAACATGAGTTTGTCAGTTTGAATAGTTCAAAACAGCGTTTTTTAAGTTTTTGCAAGTTTAAAACAGCAATTTTATCGTCATTTCTCATAAATCGCCGTTTCGCACGAAAGAAACATGAATTTGTCAGTTTGAATAGTTCAAAATAGCGTTTTTCTATGTTTTTGCAAGTTTAAAACAGCAGTTTTATCGTGATTTCTCATAAATCGCCGTTTCGCACGAAAGAAACATGAATTTGTCAGTTTGAATAGTTCAAAACAGCATTTTTCTATGTTTTTGCAAGATTAAAACAGCAGTTTTATCGTGATTTCAAAAAATCTACCGTTTAGAACGAAAGAAACCTGAATTTATCTGTTTGAATAGTTAAAACAGCGTTTTTCTATGTTTTTGCAAGTTTAAAACAGCAATTTTATCGTCATTTCTCATAAATCGCCGTTTCGCACGAAATTAACATGAATTTATCAGTTTGAATAGTTCAAAACAGCGTTTTTCTATGTTTTTGCAAATTTAAAACAGCAATTTTATCGTCATTTCTCATAAATCGCCGTTTCGCACGAAAGAAACATGAATTTGTCAGATTGATAGTTCAAAACTGCGTTTTTCTATGTTTTTGCAAATTTAATACAGCAATTTTATCGTCATTTCTCATAAATCGCCGTTTCGCACGAAAGAAACATGAATTTATCAGTTTGAATAGTTGAAAACAGCGTTTTTCTATGTTTTTGCAAGTTTAAAACAGCAATTTTATCGTCATTTCTCATAAATCGCCGTTTCGCACGAAAGAAACATGAATTTGTCAGTTTGAATAGTTCAAATCAGCGTTTTTCTATGTTTTTGCTGGTTTAAAAACAGCAATTTTATCGTCATTTCTCATAAATCGCCGTTTCACACGAAAGCAACATGAATTTGTAAGTTTGAATTGTTCAAAACAGCGTTTTTCTATGTTTTTGCAAGTTTAAAACAGCAATTTTATCGTCCATTTCTCATAATCGCCGTTTCGCACGAAAGAAACATGAATTTGTCAGTTTGAATAGTTCAAAACAGCGTTTTTCTATGTTTTTGCTAGTTTAAAACAGCAATTTTATCGTCATTTTTCATAATCGCCGTTTCGCACGAAAGAAACATGAATTTATCAGTTTGAATAGTTTAAAACAGCGTTTTTCTATGTTTTTGCAAGTTTAAAACAGCAGTTTTATCGTGATTTCACAAAAATCCACCGTTTAGAACGAAAGAAACATGAATTTATTAGTTTGAATAGTTGAAAACAGCGTTTTTCTATGTTTTTGCAAGTTTAAAACAGCAGTTTTATCGTGATTTCTCATAAATCGCCGTTTCGCACGAAAGAAACATGAATTTGTCAGTTTGAATAGTTGAAAACAGCGTTTTTCTATGTTTTTGCAAGTTTTAAAACAGCAGTTTTATCGTAATTTCACAAAAATCCACCGTTTCGAACGAAAGAAACCTGAATTTATCATTTTGAATAGTTAAAAACAGCGTTTTTTCTATGTTTTTGCAAGTTTTAAAACAGCAATTTTATCGTCATTTCTCATAATCGCCGTTTCGCACGAAAGAAACATGAATTTATTAGTTTGAATAGTTCAAAGCAGCGTTTTTCTATGTTGTTGCAAGTTTAAAACAGCAATTTGATCGTCATGTCTCATAAATCGCCGTTTCGCACGAAAGAAACATGAATTTATCAGTTTTAATAATTGAAAACAGCGTTTTTCTATGTTTTCGCAAGTTTAAAACAGAAATTTTATCGTCATTTCTCATAAATCGCCGTTTCGCACGGAAGAAACATGAATTTGTCAGTTTGAATAATTGAAAACAGCGTTTTTCAATGTTTTTGCAAGTTTAAAACAGCAATTTTATCGTGATTTCACAAAAATCCACCGTTTAGAACGTAAGAAACATGAATTTATCAGTTTGAATAGTTGAAAACTGCGTTTTTCTATGTTTTTGCAAGTTTAAAACAGCAATTTTATCGTCATTTCTCATAAATCGCCGTTTCGCACGAAAGAAACATGAATTTGTCAGTTTGAATAGTTCAAAACAGCGTTCTTCTATGTTTTTGCAAGTTTGAAACAGCAATTTTATCGTCATTTCTCATAAAACGCCGTTTCACACGAAAGAAACATGAATTTGTCAGTTTGAATAGTTCAAAACAGCGTTTTTCTATGTTTTTGCAAGTTTAAAACAGCAATTTTATCGTCATTTCTCATAAATCGCCGTTTCACACGAAAGAAACATGAATTTGTCAGTTTGAATAGTTCAGAACAGCGTTTTTCTATGTTTTGCAAGTTTAAAACAGCAATTTTATCGTCATTTCTCATAAATCGCCGTTTCGCACGAAAGAAACATGAATTTGTCAGTTTGAATAGTTCAAAATAGCGTTTTTCTATGTTTTTGCAAGTTTAAAACAGCAGTTTTATCGTGATTTCTCATAAATCGCCGTTTCGCATGAAAGAAACATGAATTTATCAGTTTGAATAGTTGAAAACAGCGTTTTTCTGTGTTTTTGCAAGTTTAAAACTGCAATTTTATCGTCATTTCTCATAAATCGCCGTTTCGCACAAAAGAAACATGAATTTGTCAGTTTGAATAGTTCAAAACAGCGTTTTTCTATGTTTTTGCTAGTTTAAAACAGCAATTTTATCGTGATTTCACAAAAATCCACCGTTTAGAACGTAAGAAACATGAATTTATCAGTTTGAATAGTTGAAAACTGCGTTTTTCTATGTTTTTGCAAGTTTAAAACAGCAATTTTATCGTCATTTCTCATAAATCGCCGTTTCGCACGAAAGAAATATGAATTTATCAGTTTGAATAGTTGAAAACAGCGTTTTTGTATGTTTTTGCAAGATTAAAACAGCAATTTTATCGTCATTTCTCATAAATCGCCGTTTCGCACGAAAGAAACATGAATTTATCAGTTTGAACAGTTGAAAACAGCGTTTTTCTATGTTTTTGCAAGTTTAAAACTGCAATTTTATCGTCATTTCTCATAAATCGCCGTTTCGCACAAAAGAAACATGAGTTTGTCAGTTTGAATAGTTCAAAACAGCGTTTTTTAAGTTTTTGCAAGTTTAAAACAGCAATTTTATCGTCATTTCTCATAAATCGCCGTTTCGCACGGAAGAAACATAAATTTATCAGTTTGAATAGTTGAAAACAGCGTTTTTCTATGTTTCTGCAAGTTTAAAACAGCAATTTTATCGTCATTTCTCATAAGTCTCCGTTTCGCACGAAAGAAACATGAATTTATTAGTTTGAACAGTTGAAAACAGCGTTTTTCTATGTTTTTGCAAGTTTAAAACAGCAATTTTATCGTGATTTCACAAAAATTCACCGTGTCGAACGTAAGAAACATGAATTTATCAGTTTGAATAGTTGAAAACAGCGTTTTTCTATGTTTTTGCAAGTTTAAAACAGCAATTTTATCGTTATTTCTCATAAATCGCCGTTTCGCACGAAAGAAACATGAATTTGTCAGTTTGAATAGTTCAAAACAGCGTTTTTCTATGTTTTTGCAAGTTTGAAACAGCAATTTTATCGTCATTTCTCATAAAACGCCGTTTCACACGAAAGAAACATGAATTTGTCAGTTTGAATAGTTCAAAACAGCGTTTTTCTATGTTTTTGCAAGTTTAAAACAGCAATTTTATCGTCATTTCTCATAAATCGCCGTTTCACACGAAAGAAACATGAATTTGTCAGTTTGAATAGTTCAGAACAGCGTTTTTCTATGTTTTTGCAAGTTTAAAACAGCAATTTTATCGTCATTTCTCATAAATCGCCGTTTCGCACGAAAGAAACATGAATTTGTCAGTTTGAATAGTTCAAAATAGCGTTTTTCTATGTTTTTGCAAGTTTAAAACAGCAGTTTTATCGTGATTACTCATAAATCGCCGTTTCGCACGAAAGAAACATGAATTTGTCAGTTTTAATAGTTCAAAACAGCATTTTTCTATGTTTTTGCAAGATTAAAACAGCAGTTTTATCGTGATTTCAAAAAATCTACCGTTTCAAACGAAATAAACCTGAATTTATCTGTTTGAATAGTTAAAACAGCGTTTTTCTATGTTTTTGCAAGTTTAAAACAGCAATTTTATCGTCATTTCTCATAAATCGCCGTTTCGCACGAAATTAACATGAATTTATCAGTTTGAATAGTTCAAAACAGCGTTTTTCTATGTTTTTGCAAATTTAAAACAGCAATTTTATCGTCATTTCTCATAAATCGCCGTTTCGCACGAAAGAAACATGAATTTGTCAGATTGAATAGTTCAAAACTGCGTTTTTCTATGTTTTTGCAAATTTAATACAGCAATTTTATCGTCATTTCTCATAAATCGCCGTTTCGCACGAAAGAAACATGAATTTATCAGTTTTAATAGTTGAAAACAGCGTTTTTCTATGTTTTTGCAAGTTTAAAACAGCAATTTTATCGTCATTTCTCATAAATCGCCGTTTCGCACGAAAGAAACATGAATTTGTCAGTTTGAATAGTTCAAATCAGCGTTTTTCTATGTTTTTGCTGGTTTAAAACAGCAATTTTATCGTCATTTCTCATAAATCGCCGTTTCACACGAAAGAAACATGAATTTGTAAGTTTGAATTGTTCAAAACAGCGTTTTTCTATGTTTTTGCAAGTTTAAAACAGCAATTTTATCGTCATTTCTCATAAATCGCCGTTTCGCACGAAAGAAACATGAATTTGTCAGTTTGAATAGTTCAAAACAGCGTTTTTCTATGTTTTTGCTAGTTTAAAACAGCAATTTTATCGTCATTTTTCATAAATTGCCGTTTCGCACGAAAGAAACATGAATTTATCAGTTTGAATAGTTTAAAACAGCGTTTTTCTATGTTTTTGCAAGTTTAAAACAGCAGTTTTATCGTGATTTCACAAAAATCCACCGTTTAGAACGAAAGAAACATGAATTTATTAGTTTGAATAGTTGAAAACAGCGTTTTTCTATGTTTTTGCAAGTTTAAAACAGCAGTTTTATCGTGATTTCTCATAAATCGCCGTTTCGCACGAAAGAAACATGAATTTGTCAGTTTGAATAGTTGAAAACAGCGTTTTTCTATGTTTTTGCAAGTTTAAAACAGCAGTTTTATCGTAATTTCACAAAAATCCACCGTTTCGAACGAAAGAAACCTGAATTTATCATTTTGAATAGTTAAAAACAGCGTTTTTTCTATGTTTTTGCAAGTTTAAAACAGCAATTTTATCGTCATTTCTCATAAATCGCCGTTTCGCACGAAAGAAACATGAATTTATTAGTTTGAATAGTTCAAAGCAGCGTTTTTCTATGTTGTTGCAAGTTTAAAACAGCAATTTGATCGTCATGTCTCATAAATCGCCGTTTCGCACGAAAGAAACATGAATTTATCAGTTTTAATAGTTGAAAACAGCGTTTTTCTATGTTTTCGCAAGTTTAAAACAGCAATTTTATCGTCATTTCTCATAAATCGCCGTTTCGCACGAAAGAAACATGAATTTGTCAGTTTGAATAGTTCAAAGCAGCGTTTTTCTATGTTTTTGCTAGTTTAAAACAGCAATTTTATCGTCATTTCTCATAAATCGCCGTTTCACATGAACGAAACATGAATTTGTCAGTTTGAATAGTTCAAAACGGCGTTTTTCTATGTTTTTGCAAGTTTAAAACAGCAATTTTATCGTCATTTCTCATAAATCGCCGTTTCGCACGAAAGAAACATGAATTTATCAGTTTGAATACTTGAAAACAGCGTTTTTCTATGTTTTTGCAAGTTTAAAACAGCAATTTTATCGTCATTTTTCATAAATCGCCGTTTCGCACGAAAGAAACATGAATTTATCAGTTTGAATAGTTTAAAACAGCGTTTTTCTATGTTTTTGCAAGTTTAAAACAGCAGTTTTATCGTGATTTCACAAAAATCCACCGTTTAGAACGAAAGAAACATGAATTTATTAGTTTGAATAGTTGAAAACAGCGTTTTTCTATGTTTTTGCAAGTTTAAAACAGCAGTTTTATCGTGATTTCTCATAAATCGCCGTTTCGCACGAAAGAAACATGAATTTGTCAGTTTGAATAGTTGAAAACAGCGTTTTTCTATGTTTTTGCAAGTTTAAAACAGCAGTTTTATCGTAATTTCACAAAAATCCACCGTTTCGAACGAAAGAAACCTGAATTTATCATTTTGAATAGTTAAAAACAGCGTTTTTTCTATGTTTTTGCAAGTTTAAAACAGCAATTTTATCGTCATTTCTCATAAATCGCCGTTTCGCACGAAAGAAACATGAATTTATTAGTTTGAATAGTTCAAAGCAGCGTTTTTCTATGTTGTTGCAAGTTTAAAACAGCAATTTGATCGTCATGTCTCATAAATCGCCGTTTCGCACGAAAGAAACATGAATTTATCAGTTTTAATAGTTGAAAACAGCGTTTTTCTATGTTTTCGCAAGTTTAAAACAGCAATTTTATCGTCATTTCTCATAAATCGCCGTTTCGCACGAAAGAAACATGAATTTGTCAGTTTGAATAGTTCAAAGCAGCGTTTTTCTATGTTTTTGCTAGTTTAAAACAGCAATTTTATCGTCATTTCTCATAAATCGCCGTTTCACATGAACGAAACATGAATTTGTCAGTTTTAATAGTTCAAAACGGCGTTTTTCTATGTTTTTGCAAGTTTAAAACAGCAATTTTATCGTCATTTCTCATAAATCGCCGTTTCGCACGAAAGAAACATGAATTTATCAGTTTGAATACTTGAAAACAGCGTTTTTCTATGTTTTTGCAAGTTTAAAACAGCAATTTTATCGTCATTTTTCATAAATCGCCGTTTCGCACGAAAGAAACATGAATTTATCAGTTTGAATAGTTTAAAACAGCGTTTTTCTATGTTTTTGCAAGTTTAAAACAGCAGTTTTATCGTGATTTCACAAAAATCCACCGTTTAGAACGAAAGAAACATGAATTTATCAGTTTGAATAGTTGAAAACAGCGTTTTTCTATGTTTTTGCAAGTTTAAAACAGCAATTTTATCGTCATTTCTCATAAATCGCCGTTTCGCAGGAAAGAAACATGAATTTATCCGTTTGAATAGTTGAAAACAGCGTTTTTCTATGTTTTTTCAAGTTTAAAACAGCAATTTTATTGGCATTTCTCATAAATCGCCGTTTCGCACGAAAGAAACATGAATTTGTCAGTTTGAATAGTTCAAAACAGCGTTTTTCTATGTTTTTGCAAGTTTAAAAAAGAAATTTCATCGTCATTTTTCATAAATCGCCGTTTCGCACGAAAGAAACATGAATTTATCAGTTTGAATAGTTGAAAACAGCGTTTTTCTATGTTTTTGCAAGTTTAAAACAGCAATTTTATCGTCATTTCTCATAAATCGCCGTTTCACACGAAAGAAACATGAATTTATCAGTTTGAATAGTTGAAAACAGAGTTTTTCTATGTTTTTGCAAGTTTAAAACTGCAATTTTATCGTCATTTCTCATAAATCGCCGTTTCGCACGAAAGAAACATGAATTTGTCAGTTTGAATTGTTCAAAACAGCGTTTTTCTATGTTTTTGCAAGTTTAAAACAGTAATTTTATCGTCATTTCTCATAAATCGCCGTTTCGCACGAAAGAAACATGAATTTGTCAGTTTGAATAGTTCAAAACAGCGTTTTTCTATGTTTTTGCTAGTTTAAAACAGCAATTTTATCGTCATTTCTCATAAATCGCCGTTTCACACGAAAGAAACATGAATTTGTCAGTTTGAATAGTTCAAAACGGCGTTTTTCTATGTTTTTACAAGTTTAAAACAGCAATTTTATCGTCATTTCTCATAAATCGCCGTTTCGCACGAAAGAAACATGAATTTATCAGTTTGAATAGTTGAAAACAGCGTTTTTCTATGTTTTTGCAAGATTAAAACAGCAATTTTATCGTCATTTCTCATAAATCGCCGTTTCGCACGAAAGAAACATGAATTTGTCAGTTTGAATAGTTCAAAACAGCGTTTTTCTATGTTTTTGCAAGTTTAAAAAAGAAATTTTATCGTCATTTTTCATAAATCGCCGTTTCGTACGAAAGAAACATGAATTTATCAGTTTGAATAGTTGAAAACAGCGTTTTTCTATGTTTTTGCAAGTTTAAAACTGCAATTTTATCGTCATTTCTCATAAATCGCCGTTTCACACGAAAGAAACATGAATTTATCAGTTTGAATAGTTGAAAACAGAGTTTTTCTATGTTTTTGCAAGTTTAAAACAGCAATTTTATCGTCATTTCTCATAAATCGCCGTTTCACACGAAAGAAACATGAATTTATCAGTTTGAATAGTTGAAAACAGAGTTTTTCTATGCTTTTGCAAGTTTAAAACAGCAATTTTATCGTCATTTCTCATAAATCGCCGTTTCGCACGAAAGAAACATGAATTTGTCAGTTTGAATAGTTGAAAACAGCGTTTTTCTATGTTTTTGCAAGATTAAAACAGCAATTTTATCGTCATTTCTCATAAATCGCCGTTTCGCACGAAAGAAACATGAATTTGTCAGTTTGAATAGTTCAAAACAGCGTTTTTCTATGTTTTTGCAAGTTTAAAAAAGAAATTTTATCGTCATTTTTCATAAATCGCCGTTTCGTACGAAAGAAACATGAATTTATCAGTTTGAATAGTTCAAAACGGCGTTTTTCTATGTTTTTGCAAGTTTAAAACTGCAATTTTATCGTCATTTCTCATAAATCGCCGTTTCACACGAAAGAAACATGAATTTGTCAGTTTGAATAGTTCAAAACAGCGTTTTTCTATGTTTTTGCAAGTTTAAAAAAGAAATTTTATTGTCATTTTTCATAAATCGCCGTTTCGCACGAAAGAAACATGAATTTATCAGTTTGAATAGTTGAAAACAGCGTTTTTCTATGCTTTTGCAAGTTTAAAACAGCAATTTTATCGTCATTTATCATAAATCGCCGTTTCGCACGAAAGAAACATGAATTTGTCAGTTTGGATAGTTCAAAACAGCGTTTTCTTTGTTTTGGTAAGTTTAAAACAGCATTTTAAATACGTCAGTTTAGATTGTTGAAAACAGCGTATTTTGCTAGTTTAAAACAGCAGTTTTATCGTGATTTCACAAAAATCCACCGTTTCGAAGGAAAAAAACATGAATTTATCAGTTTGAATAGTTGAAAACAGCGTTTTTCTATGTTTTTGCAAGTTTAAAACAGCAATTTTATCGTCATTTCTCATAAATCGCCGTTTCGCACGAAAAAAACATGAATTTATTAGTTTGAATAGTTTAAAACAGCGTTTTTCTATGTTTTTGCAAGTTTAAAACAGCAGTTTTATCGTGATTTCACAAAAATCCACCGTTTAGAACGAAAGAAACATGAATTTATCAGTTTGAATAGTTGAAAACAGCGTTTTTCTATGTTTTTGCAAGTTTAAAACAGCAAATTTATCGTCATTTCTCATAAATCGCCGTTTCGCAGGAAAGAAACATGAATTTATCCGTTTGAATAGTTGAAAACAGCGTTTTTCTATGTTTTTTCAAGTTTAAAACAGCAATTTTATCGGCATTTCTCATAAATCGCCGTATCGCACGAAAGAAACATGAATTTATCAGTTTGAATAGTTCAAAACAGCGTTTTTCTATGTTTTTGCAAGTTTAAAAAAGAAATTTTATCGTCATTTTGCATAAATCGCCGTTTCGCACGAAAGAAACATGTATTTATCAGTTGAATAGTTGAAAACAGCGTTTTTCTATGTTTTTGCAAGTTTAAAACAGCAATTTTATCGTCATTTCTCATAAATCGCCGTTTCACACGAAAGAAACATGAATTTATCAGTTTGAATAGTTGAAAACAGAATTTTTCTATGTTTTTGCAAGTTTAAAACAGCAATTTTATCGTCATTTCTCATAAATCGCCGTTTCGCACGAAAGAAACATGAATTTGTCAGTTTGAATTGTTCAAAACAGCGTTTTTTTATGTTTTTGCAAGTTTAAAACAGTAATTTTATCGTCATTTCTCATAAATCGCCGTTTCGCACGAAGGAAACATGAATTTGTCAGTTTGAATAGTTCAAAACGGCGTTTTTCTATGTTTTTGCAAGTTTAAAACAGCAATTTTATCGTCATTTCTCATAAATCGCCGTTTCGCACGAAGGAAACATGAATTTGTCAGTTTGAAAAGTTCAAAACGGCGTTTTTCTATGTTTTTGCAAGTTTAAAACAGCAATTTTAACGTCATTTTTCATAAATCGCCGTTTCGCACGAAAGAAACATGAATTTATCAGTTTGAATAGTTGAAAACAGCGTTTTTCTATGTTTTTGCAAGATTAAAACAGCAATTTTATCGTCATTTCTCATAAATAGCCGTTTCGCACGAAAGAAACATGAATTTGTCAGTTTGAATAGTTCAAAACAGCGTTTTTCTATGTTTTTGCAAGTTTAAAAAAGAAATTTTATCGTCATTTTTCATAAATCGCCGTTTCGTACGAAAGAAACATGAATTTATCAGTTTGAATAGTTGAAAACAGCGTTTTTCTATGTTTTTGCAAGTTTAAAACAGCAATTTTATCGTCATTTCTCATAAATCGCCGTTTCACACGAAAGAAACATGAATTTATCAGTTTGAATAGTTGAAAACAGAGTTTTTCTATGTTTTTGCAAGTTTAAAACAGCAATTTTATCGTCATTTCTCATAAATCGCCGTTTCGCACGAAAGAAACATGAATTTGTCAGTTTGAATAGTTCAAAACAGCGTTTTTCTATGTTTTTGCAAGTTTAAAAAAGAAATTTTATCGTCATTTTTCATAAATCGCCGTTTCGCACGAAAGAAACATGAATTTATCAGGTTGAAAAGTTGAAAACAGCGTTTTTCTATGCTTTTGCAAGTTTAAAACAGCAATTTTATCGTCATTTCTCATAAATCGCCGTTTCGCACGAAAGAAACATGAATTTATAAGTTTGAATAGTTGAAAACAGCGTATTTCTATGTTTTTGCAAGTTTAAAACAGCAATTTTATCGTCATTTCTCATAAATCGCCTTTCGCACAAAAGAAACATGAATTTATCAGTTTGAATAGTTTAAAACAGCGTTTTTCTATGTTTTTGCAAGTTTAAAACAGCAGTTTTATCGTGATTTCACAAAAATCCACCGTTTAGAACGAAAGAAACATGAATTTATCAGTTTGAATAGTTGAAAACAGCGTTTTTCTATGTTTTTGCAAGTTTAAAACAGCAATTTTATCGTCATTTCTCATAAATCGCCGTTTCGCACGAAAGAAACATGAATTTATCAGTTTGAATAGTTTAAAACAGCGTTTTTCTATGTTTTTGCAAGTTTAAAACAGCAGTTTTATCGTGATTTCACAAAAATCCACCGTTAAGAACGAAAGAAACATGAATTTATCAGTTTGAATAGTTGAAAACAGCGTTTTTCTATGTTTTTGCAAGTTTAAAACAGCAATTTTATCGTCATTTCTCATAAATCGCCGTTTCGCAGGAAAGAAACATGAATTTATCCGTTTGAATAGTTGAAAACAGCGTTTTTCTATGTTTTTTCAAGTTTAAAACAGCAATTTTATCGGCATTTCTCATAAATCGCCGTATCGCACGAAAGAAACATGAATTTGTCAGTGTGAATAGTTCAAAACAGCGTTTTTCTATGTTTTTGCAAGTTTAAAAAAGAAATTTTATCGTCATTTTTCATAAATCGCCGTTTCGCACGAAAGAAACATGAATTTATCAGTTTGAATAGTTGAAAACAGCGTTTTTCTATGTTTTTGCAAGTTTAAAACAGCAATTTTATCGTCATTTCTCATAAATCGCCGTTTCACACGAACGAAACATGAATTTATCAGTTTGAATAGTTAAAAACAGAGTTTTTCTATGTTTTTGCAAGTTTAAAACAGCAATTTTATCGTCATTTCTCATAAATCGCCGTTTCGCACGAAAGAAACATGAATTTGTCAGTTTGAATAGTTCAAAACAGCGTTTTTCTATGTTTTTGCAAGTTTAAAAAAGAAATTTTATCGTCATTTTTCATAAATCGCCGTTTTGCACGAAAGAAACATGAATTTATCAGTTTGAATAGTTGAAAACAGCGTTT
Source organism: Poecilus cupreus (assembly GCA_963942605.1). Classification (NCBI taxonomy): domain Eukaryota; kingdom Metazoa; phylum Arthropoda; class Insecta; order Coleoptera; family Carabidae; genus Poecilus; species Poecilus cupreus. Next base: position 16,283 of record CAWWDY010000610.1, on the reverse strand, counting down.
TTCTATGCTTTTGCAAGTTTAAAACAGCAATTTTATCGTCATTTCTCATAAATCGCCGTTTCGCACGAAAGAAACATGAATTTATAAGTTTGAATAGTTGAAAACAGCGTATTTCTATGTTTTTGCAAGTTTAAAACAGCAATTTTATCGTCATTTCTCATAAATCGCTTTTCGCACAAAAGAAACATGAATTTATCAGTTTGAATAGTTGAAAACAGCGTTTTTCTATGTTTTTGCAAGTTTAAACAGCAATTTTATCGTCATTTCTCATAAATCGCCGTTTCGCACGAAAGAAACATGAATTTGTCAGTTTGAATAGTTCAAAACAGCGTTTTTCTATGTTTTTGCTAGTTTAAAGCAGCAATTTTATCGTCATTTCTCATAAATCGCCGTTTCACACGAAAGAAACATGAATTTGTCAGTTTGAATAGTTCAAAACGGCGTTTTTCTATGTTTTTGCAAGTTTAAAACAGCAATTTTATCGTCATTTCTCATAAATCGCCGTTTCGCACGAAAGAAACATGAATTTATCAGTTTGAATAGTTGAAAACAGCGTTTTTCTATGTTTTTGCAAGTTTAAAACAGCAATTTTATCGTCATTTCTCATAAATCGCCGTTTCGCACGAAGGAAACATGAATTTGTCAGTTTGAATAGTTCAAAACGGCGTTTTTCTATGTTTTTGCAAGTTTAAAACAGCAATTTTAACGTCATTTTTCATAAATCGCCGTTTCACACGAAAGAAACATGAATTTATCAGTTTGAATAGTTGAAAACAGAGTTTTTCTATGTTTTTGCAAGTTTAAAACAGCAATTTTATCGTCATTTCTCATAAATCGCCGTTTCGCACGAAAGAAACATGAATTTGTCAGTTTGAATAGTTCAAAACAGCGTTTTTCTATGTTTTTGCAAGTTTAAAAAAGAAATTTTATCGTCATTTTTCATAAATCGCCGTTTCGCACGAAAGAAACATGAATTTATCAGGTTGAAAAGTTGAAAACAGCGTTTTTCTATGCTTTTGCAAGTTTAAAACAGCAATTTTATCGTCATTTCTCATAAATCGCCGTTTCGCACGAAAGAAACATGAATTTATAAGTTTGAATAGTTGAAAACAATGTATTTCTATGTTTTTGCAAGTTTAAAACAGCAATTTTATCGTCATTTCTCATAAATCGCCTTTCGCACAAAAGAAACATGAATTTATCAGTTTGAATAGTTTAAAACAGCGTTTTTCTATGTTTTTGCAAGTTTAAAACAGCAGTTTTATCGTGATTTCACAAAAATCCACCGTTTAGAACGAAAGAAACATGAATTTATCAGTTTAAATAGTTGAAAACAGCGTTTTTCTATGTTTTTGCAAGTTTAAAACAGCAATTTTATCGTCATTTCTCATAAATCGCCGTTTCGCACGAAAGAAACATGAATTTATCAGTTTGAATAGTTTAAAACAGCGTTTTTCTATGTTTTTGCAAGTTTAAAACAGCAGTTTTATCGTGATTTCACAAAAATCCACCGTTTAGAACGAAAGAAACATGAATTTATCAGTTTGAATAGTTGAAAACAGCGTTTTTCTATGTTTTTGCAAGTTTAAAACAGCAATTTTATCGTCATTTCTCATAAATCGCCGTTTCGCAGGAAAGAAACATGAATTTATCCGTCTGAATAGTTGAAAACAGCGTTTTTCTATGTTTTTTCAAGTTTAAAACAGCAATTTTATCGGCATTTCTCATAAATCGCCGTATCGCACGAAAGAAACATGAATTTGTCAGTTTGAATAGTTCAAAACAGCGTTTTTCTATGTTTTTGCAAGTTTAAAAAAGAAATTTTATCGTCATTTTTCATAAATCGCCGTTTCGCACGAAAGAAACATGAATTTATCAGTTTGAATAGTTGAAAACAGCGTTTTTCTATGTTTTTGCAAGTTTAAAACAGCAATTTTATCGTCATTTCTCATAAATCGCCGTTTCACACGAACGAAACATGAATTTATCAGTTTGAATAGTTAAAAACAGAGTTTTTCTATGTTTTTGCAAGTTTAAAACAGCAATTTTATAGTCATTTCTCATAAATCGCCGTTTCGCACGAAAGAAACATGAATTTGTCAGTTTGAATAGTTTAAAACAGCGTTTTTCTATGTTTTTGCAAGTTTAAAAAAGAAATTTTATCGTCATTTTTCATAAATCGCCGTTTTGCACGAAAGAAACATGAATTTATCAGTTTGAATAGTTGAAAACAGCGTTTTTCTATGCTTTTGCAAGTTTAAAACAGGCAATTTTATCGTCATTTCTCATAAATCGCCGTTTCGCACGAAAGAAACATGAATTTATAAGTTTGAATAGTTGAAAACAGTGTATTTCTATATTTTTGCAAGTTTAAAACAGCAATTTTATCGTCATTTCTCATAAATCGCTTTTCGCACAAAAGAAACATGAATTTATCAGTTTGAATAGTTGAAAACAGCGTTTTTTCTATGTTTTTGCAAGTTTAAACAGCAATTTTATCGTCATTTCTCATAAATCACCGTTTCGCACGAAAGAAACATGAATTTGTCAGTTTGAATAGTTCAAAACAGCGTTTTTCTATGTTTTGCAAGTTTAAAAAAGAAATTTTATCGTCATTTTTCATAAATCGCCGTTTCGTACGAAAGAAACATGAATTATCAGTTTGAATAGTTGAAAACAGCGTTTTTCTATGTTTTTGCAAGTTTAAACAGCAATTTTATCGGCATTTCTCATAAATCGCCGTTTCGCACGAAAGAAACGAGAATTTGTCAGTTTGAATAGTTCAAAACAGCGTTTTTTCTATGTTTTTGCAAGTTTGAAAAAGAAATTTATCGTCATTTTCATAAATCGCCGTTTCGCACGAAAGAAACATGAATTTATCAGTTTGAATAGTTGAAAACAGCGTTTTTCTATGTTTTTGCAAGTTTAAAACAGCAATTTTATCGTCATTTCTCATAAATCGCCGTTTCACACGAAAGAACATGAATTTATCAGCTTGAATAGTTGAAAACAGAGTTTTTCTATGTTTTTGCAAGTTTAAAACAGCAATTTTATAGTCATTTCTCATAAATCGCCGTTTCGCACGAAAGAAACATGAATTTGTCAGTTTGAATTGTTCAAAACAGCGTTTTTTCTATGTTTTTGCAAGTTTAAAACAGTAATTTTATCGTTATTTCTCATAAATCGCCGTTTCGCACGAAAGAAACATGAATTTGTCAGTTTGAATAGTACAAAACAGCGTTTTTCTATGTTTTTGCTAGTTTAAAACAGCAATTTTATCGTCATTTCTCATTAATCGCCGTTTCACACGAAAGAAACATGAATTTGTCAGTTTGAATAGTTCAAAACGGCGTTATTCTATGTTTTTGCAAGTTTAAAACAGCAATTTTATCGTCATTCTCATAAATCGCCGTTTCGCACGAAAGAAACATGAATTTATCAGTTTTGAATAGTTGAAAACAGCGTTTTTCTGTGTTTTTGCAAGTTTAAAACAGCAATTTTATCGTCATTTCTCATAAATCGCCGTTTCGCACGAAAGAAACATGAATTTGTCAGTTTGAATAGTTCAAAACGGGGGGGGGGGGGGGGGGGCGTTTTTTCTATGTTTTTGCAAGTTTAAAACAGCAATTTTAACGTCATTTTTCATAAATCGCCGTTTCGTACGAAAGAAACATAAATTTATCAGTTTGAATAGTTGAAAACAGCGTTATTCTATGTTTTTGCAAGTTTAAAACAGCAATTTTATCGTCATTTCTCATAAATCGCCGTTTCGCACGAAAGAAACATGAATTTGTCAGTTTGAAATAGTTCAAAACAGCGTTTTTCTATGTTTTTGCAAGTTTAAAAAAGAAATTTTATCGTCATTTTTCATAAATCGCCGTTTCGCACGAAAGAAACATGAATTTATCAGTTTTGAATAGTTGAAAACAGCGTTTTTCTATGTTTTTGCCAAGTTTAAAACAGCAATTTTATCGTCATTTCTCATAAATCGCCGTTTCACACGAAAGAAACATGAATTTATCAGCTTGAATAGTTGAAAACAGAGTTTTTCTATGTTTTTGCAAGTTTAAAACAGCAATTTTATCGTCATTTCTCATAAATCGCCGTTTCGCACGAAAGAAACATGAATTTGTCAGTTTGAATTGTTCAAAACAGCGTTTTTCTATGTTTTTGCTAGTTTAAAACAGCAATTTTATCGTCATTTCTCATTAATCGCCGTTTCACACGAAAGAAACATGAATTTGTCAGTTTGAATAGTTCAAAACGGCGTTATTCTATGTTTTTGCAAGTTTAAAACAGCAATTTTATCGTCATTTCTCATAAATCGCCGTTTCGCACGGAAGAAACATGAATTTATCCGTTTGATTAGTTGAAAACAGCGTTTTTCTATGTTTTTCAAGTTTAAAACAGCAATTTTATCGGCATTTCTCATAAATCGCCGTTTCGCACGAAAGAAACGAGAATTTGTCAGTTTGAATAGTTCAAACAGCGTTTTTCTATGTTTTTGCAAGTTTAAAAAAGAAATTTTATCGTCATTTTCCATAAATCGCCGTTTCGCACGAAAGAAACATGAATTTATCAGTTTGAATAGTTGAAAACAGCGTTTTTCTATGCTTTTGCAAGTTTAAAACAGCAATTTTATCGTCATTTCTCATAAATCGCCGTTTCGCACGAAAGAAACATGAATTTATAAGTTTGAATAGTTGAAACAGCGTATTTCTATGTTTTTGCAAGTTTAAAACAGCAATTTTATCGTCATTTCTCATAAATCGCCTTTCGCACAAAAGAAACATGAATTTATCAGTTTGAATAGTTGAAAACAGCGTTTTTCTATGTTTTTGCAAGTTTAAACAGCAATTTTATCTTCATTTCTCATAAATCGCCGTTTCGCACGAAAGAAACATGAATTTGTCAGTTTGGATAGTTCAAAACAGCGTTTTCTATGTTTTTGTAAGTTTAAAACAGCATTTTAAATACGTCAGTTTAGATTGTTGAAAACAGCGTATTTTGCTAGTTTAAACAGCAGTTTTATCGTGATTTCACAAAAATCACCGTTTCGAAGAAAGAATCATGAATTTATCAGTTTGAATAGTTGAAAACAGCGTTTTTCTATGTTTTTGCAAGTTAAACAGCAATTTTATCGGCATTTCTCATAAATCGCCGTTTCGCACGAAAGAAACGAGAATTTGTCAGTTTGAATAGTTCAAAACAGCGTTTTTCTATGTTTTTGCAAGTTTAAAAAAGAAATTTTATCGTCATTTTTCATAAATCGCCGTTTCGCACGAAAGAAACATGAATTTATCAGTTGAATAGTTGAAACAGCGTTTTTCTATGTTTTTGCAAGTTAAAACAGCAATTTTATCGTCATTTCTCATAAATCGCCGTTTCACACGAAAGAAACATGAATTTATCAGCTTGAATAGTTGAAAACAGAGTTTTTCTATGTTTTTGCAAGTTTAAAACAGCAATTTTATCGTCATTTCTCATAAATCGCCGTTTCGCACGAAAGAAACATGAATTTGTCAGTTTGAATTGTTCAAAACAGCGTTTTTCTATGTTTTTGCAAGTTTAAAACAGTAATTTTATCGTCATTTCTCATAAATCGCCGTTTCGCACGAAAGAAACATGAATTTGTCAGTTTGAATAGTACAAAACAGCGTTTTTCTATGTTTTTGCTAGTTTAAAACAGCAATTTTATCGTCATTTCTCATTAATCGCCGTTTCACACGAAAGAAACATGAATTTGTCAGTTTGAATAGTTCAAAACGGCGTTATTCTATGTTTTGCAAGTTTAAAACAGCAATTTTAATCGTCATTTCTCATAAATCGCCGTTTCGCACGAAAGAAACATGAATTTATCAGTTTGAATAGTTGAAAACAGCGTTTTTCTGTGTTTTTGCAAGTTTAAAACAGCAATTTTATCGTCATTTCTCATAAATCGCCGTTTCGCACGAAAGAAACATGAATTTGTCAGTTTGAATAGTTCAAAACGGCGTTTTTCTATGTTTTTGCAAGTTTAAAACAGCAATTTTAACGTCATTTTTCATAAATCGCCGTTTCGTACGAAAGAAACATAAATTTATCAGTTTGAATAGTTGAAACAGCGTTATTCTATGTTTTGCAAGTTTAAAACAGCAATTTTATCGTCATTTCTCATAATCGCCGTTTCGCACGAAAGAAACATGAATTTGTCAGTTTGAATAGTTCAAAACAGCGTTTTTCTATGTTTTTGCAAGTTTAAAAAAGAAATTTTATCGTCATTTTTCATAAATCGCCGTTTCGCACGAAAGAAACATGAATTTATCAGTTTGAATAGTTGAAAACAGCGTTTTTCTATGTTTTTGCAAGTTTAAAACAGCAATTTTATCGTCATTTCTCATAAATCGCCGTTTCACACGAAAGAAACATGAATTTATCAGCTTGAATAGTTGAAAACAGAGTTTTTCTATGTTTTTGCAAGTTTAAAACAGCAATTTTATCGTCATTTCTCATAAATCGCCGTTTCGCACGAAAGAAACATGAATTTGTCAGTTTGAATTGTTCAAAACAGCGTTTTTCTATGTTTTTGCAAGTTTAAAACAGTAATTTTATCGTCATTTCTCATAAATCGCCGTTTCGCACGAAAGAAACATGAATTTGTCAGTTTGAATAGTACAAAACAGCGTTTTTCTATGTTTTTGCTAGTTTAAAACAGCAATTTTATCGTCATTTCTCATTAATCGCCGTTTCACACGAAAGAAACATGAATTTGTCAGTTTGAATAGTTCAAAACGGCGTTATTCTATGTTTTTGCAAGTTTAAAACAGCAATTTTATCGTCATTTCTCATAAATCGCCGTTTCGCACGAAAGAAACATGAATTTATCAGTTTGAATAGTTGAAAACAGCGTTTTTCTGTGTTTTTGCAAGTTTAAAACAGCAATTTTATCGTCATTTCTCATAAATCGCCGTTTCGCACGAAAGAAACATGAATTTGTCAATTTGAATAGTTCAAAACGGCGTTTTTCTATGTTTTTGCAAGTTTAAAACAGCAATTTTAACGTCATTTTTCATAAATCGCCGTTTCGTACGAAAGAAACATAAAATTTATCAGTTTGAATAGTTGAAAACAGCGTTATTCTATGTTTTTGCAAGTTTAAAACAGCAATTTTATCGTCATTTCTCATAATCGCCGTTTCGCACGAAAGAAACATGAATTTGTCAGTTTGAATAGTTCAAAACAGCGTTTTTCTATGTTTTTGCAAGTTTAAAAAAGAAATTTTATCGTCATTTTTCATAAATCGCCGTTTCGTACGAAAGAAACATGAATTTATCAGTTTGAATAGTTGAAAACAGCGTTTTTCTATGTTTTTGCAAGTTTAAAACAGCAATTTTATCGTCATTTCTCATAAATCGCCGTTTCGCACGAAAGAAACATGAATTTGTCAGTTTGAATAGTTCAAAACAGCGTTTTTCTATGTTTTTGCAAGTTTAAAACAGCAATTTTATCGTCATTTCTCATAAATCGCCGTTTCGCACGAAAGAAACATGAATTTATCAGTTTGAATAGTTGAAAACCAGCGTTTTTCTATATTTTTGCAAGTTTAAAACAGCAATTTTTATTGTCATTTCTCATAAATCGCCGTTTCGCACGAAAGAAATATGAATTTATCAGTTTGAATAGTTGAAAACAGCGTTTTTCTATGTTTTTGCAAGTTTAAAACAGCAATTTTATCGTCATTTCTCATAAATCGCCGTTTCGCACGAAAGAAACATGATTTTATCAGTTTGAACAGTTGAAAACAGCGTTTTTCTATGTTTTTGCAAGTTTAAAACAGCAATTTTATCGTCATTTCTCATAAATCGCCGTTTCACACGAAAAAAACATGAATTTATCAGTTTGAATGGTTGAAAATAGAGTTTTTCTATGTTTTTGCAAGTTTAAAACAGCAATTTTATCGTCATTTCTCATAAATCGCCGTTTCGCACGAAAGAAACATGAATTTGTCAGTTTGAATAGTTCAAAACAGCGTTTTTCTATGTTTTTGCAAGTTTAAAACAGCAATTTTATCGTCATTTCTCATAAATCGCCGTTTCGCACGAAAGAAACATGAATTTATCAGTTTGAATAGTTGAAAACAGGGTTTTTCTATGTTTTTGCAAGTTTAAAACAGCAGTTTTATCGTGATTTCACAAAATCCACCGTTTCGAACGAAAGAAACATGAATTTATCAGTTTGAATAGTTGAAAACAGCGTTTTTCTATGTTTTTTCAAGTTTAAAACAGCAATTTTATCGTCATTTCTCATAAATCGCCGTTTCGCACGAAAGAAACATGAATTTGTCAGTTTGAATAGTTCAAAACAGCGATATTCTATGTTTTTGCAAGTTTAAAAAAGAATTTTTTTCGTCATTTTCATAAATTGCCGTTTCGCACGAAAGAAACATGAATTTATCAGTTTGGATAGTTGAAAAGAGCATTTTTCTATGTTTTTGCAAGTTTTAAAACAGCAGTTTAATCGTGATTTCACAAAAATCCACCGTTTCGAACGAAAGAAACATGGATTTATCAGTTTGAATAGTTGAAAACAGCGTTTTTCTAGGTTTTTGCAAGTTTAAAACAGCAATTTTATTGTCATTTCTCATAAATCGCCGTTTCGCACGAAAGAAACATGAATCTATCAGTTTGTATAGTTGAAAACAGCGTTTTTCTATGTTTTTTCAAGTTTAAAACAGCAATTTTATTGTCATTTCTCATAAATCGCCGTTTCGCACGAAAGAAACATGAATCTATCAGTTTGTATAGTTGAAAACAGCGTTTTTCTATGTTTTTGCAAGTTTAAAACAGCAATTTTATTGCCATTTCTCATAAATCGCCGTTTTGCACGAAAGAAACATGAATTATCAGTTTGAATAGTTGAAAACAGCGTTATTCTATGTTTTGAAGTTTAAAACAGCAATTTTATCGTCATTTCTCATAAATCGCCGTTTCGCACGAAAGAAACATGAATTTGTCAGTTTGAATAGTTCAAAACAGCGGTTTTTCTATTGTTTTTGCAAGTTTAAAAAAGAAATTTTATCGTCATTTTTCATAAATCGCCGTTTCGTACGAAAGAAACATGAATTTATCAGTTTGAATAGTTGAAAACAGCGTTTTTTCTATGTTTTTGCAAGTTTAAAACAGCAATTTTATCGTTATTTCTCATAAATCGCCGTTTCACACGAAAGAAACATGAATTTATCAGTTTGAATAGTTGAAAACAGGGTTTTTCTATGTTTTTGCAAGTTTAAAACAGCAATTTTATCGTCATTTCTCATAAATCGCCGTTTCGCACGAAAGAAACATGAATTTGTCAGTTTGAATAGTTCAAAACAGCGTTTTTCTATGTTTTTGCAAGTTTAAAACAGCAATTTTATCGTCATTTCTCATAAATCGCCGTTTCGCACGAAGAAACATGAATTTATCAGTTTGAATAGTTGAAAACAGCGTTTTTCTATATTTTTGCAAGTTTAAAACAGCAATTTTATTGTCATTTCTCATAAATCGCCGTTTCGCACGAAAGAAATATGAATTTATCAGTTTGAATAGTTGAAAACAGCGTTTTTCTATGTTTTTGCAAGTTTAAAACAGCAATTTTATCGTCATTTCTCATAAATCGCCGTTTCGCACGAAAGAAACATGATTTTATCAGTTTGAACAGTTGAAAACAGCGTTTTTCTATGTTTTTGCAAGTTTAAAACTGCAATTTTATCGTCATTTGTCATAAATCGCCGTTTCGCACAAAAGAACCATGAGTTTGTCAGTTTGAACAGTTCAAAACAGCGTTTTTCTATGTTTTTGCAAGTTTAAAAGAACAGTTTTATCGTGATTTCTCATAAATCGCCGTTTTGTCACGAAAGAAACAGGAATTTGTCAGTTTGAATAGTTCAAAACAGCGTTTTTCTATGTTTTTGCAAATTTAAAACAGCAGTTTTATCGTGCTTTCACAAAAATCCACCGTTTCGAACGAAAGAAACCTGAATTTATCAGTTTGAATAGTTAAAAAAAGCGTTTTTCTATGTTTTTGCAAGTTTAAAACAGCAATTTTATCGTCATTTCTCATAAATCGCCGTTTCACACGAAAAAAACATGAATTTATCAGTTTGAATGGTTGAAAATAGAGTTTTTCGATGTTTTTGCAAGTTTAAAACAGCAATTTTATCGTCATTTCTCATAAATCGCCGTTTCGCACGAAAGAAACATGAATTTGTCAGTTTGAATAGTTCAAAACAGCGTTTTTTCTATGTTTTTGCAAGTTTAAAACAGCAATTTTATCGTCATTTCTCATAAATCGCCGTTTCGCACGAAAGAAACATGAATTTATCAGTTTGAATAGTTGAAAACAGGGTTTTTCTATGTTTTTGCAAGTTTAAAACAGCAGTTTTATCGTGATTTCACAAAAATCCACCGTTTCGAACGAAAGAAACATGAATTTATCAGTTTGAATAGTTGAAAACAGCGTTTTTTCTATGTTTTTTCAAGTTTAAAACAGCAATTTTATCGTCATTTCTCATAAATCGCCGTTTCGCACGAAAGAACATGAATTTGTCAGTTTGAATAGTTCAAAACAGCGATATTCTATGTTTTTGCAAGTTTAAAAAAGAATTTTTTTCGTCATTTTTCATAAATTGCCGTTTCGCACGAAAGAAACATGAATTTATCAGTTTGGATAGTTGAAAAGAGCATTTTTCTATGTTTTTGCAAGTTTAAAACAGCAGTTTAATCGTGATTTCACAAAAATCCACCGTTTCGAACGAAAGAAACATGGATTTATCAGTTTGAATAGTTGAAAACAGCGTTTTTCTAGGTTTTTGCAAGTTTAAAACAGCAATTTTATTGTCATTTCTCATAAATCGCCGTTTCGCACGAAAGAAACATGAATCTATCAGTTTGTATAGTTGAAACAGCGTTTTTCTATGTTTTTGCAAGTTTAAAACAGCAATTTTATTGTCATTTCTCATAAATCGCCGTTTCGCACGAAAGAAACATGAATCTATCAGTTTGTATAGTTGAAAACAGCGTTTTTTCTATGTTTTTGCAAGTTTAAAACAGCAATTTTATTGCCATTTCTCATAAATCGCCGTTTTGCACGAAAGAAACATGAATTTATCAGTTTGAATAGTTGAAAACAGCGTTATTCTATGTTTTTGAAGTTAAAACAGCAATTTTATCGTCATTTCTCATAAATCGCCGTTTCGCACGAAAGAAACATGAATTTGTCAGTTTGAATAGTTCAAAACAGCGTTTTTCTATGTTTTTGCAAGTTTAAAAAGAAATTTTATCGTCATTTTTCATAAATCGCCGTTTCGTACGAAAGAAACATGAATTTATCAGTTTGAATAGTTGAAAAACAGCGTTTTTCTATGTTTTTGCAAGTTTAAAACAGCAATTTTATCGTCATTTCTCATAAATCGCCGTTTCACACGAAAGAAACATGAATTTATCAGTTTGAATAGTTGAAAACAGAGTTTTTCTATGTTTTTGCAAGTTTAAAACAGCAATTTTATCGTCATTTCTCATAAATCGCCGTTTCGCACGAAAGAAACATGAATTTGTCAGTTTGAAAAGTTCAAAACAGCGTTTTTCTATGTTTTTGCAAGTTTAAAAAAGAAATTTTATCGTCATTTTTCATAAATCGCCGTTTCGCACGAAAGAAACATGAATTTATCAGTTTGAATAGTTGAAAACAGCGTTTTTTCTATGCTTTTGCAAGTTTAAAAATGCAATTTTATCGTTATTTCTCATAAATCGCCGTTTCGCACGAAAGAAACATGAATTTATCAGTTTAAATAGTTGAAAACAGCGTTTTTTCTATATTTTTGCAAGTTTAAAACAGCAATTTTATTGTCATTTCTCATAAATCGCCGTTTCGCACGAAAGAAATATGATTTATAAGTTTGAATAGTTAAAAACAGCGTTTTTCAATGTTTTTGCAAATTTAAAACAGCAGTTTTATCGTGCTTTCACAAAAATCCACCGTTTCGAACGAAAGAAACCTGAATTTATCAGTTTGAATAGTTAAAAACAGCGTTTTTCTATGTTTTTGCAAGTTTAAAACAGCAATTTTATCGTCATTTCTCATAAATCGCCCGTTTCACACGAAAAAAACATGAATTTATCAGTTTGAATGGTTGAAAATAGAGTTTTTCTATGTTTTTTGCAAGTTTAAAACAGCAACTTTATCGTCATTTCTCATAAATCGCCGTTTCGCACGAAAGAAACATGAATTTGTCAGTTTGAATAGTTCAAAACAGCGTTTTTCTATGTTTTTGCTAGTTTAAAACAGCAATTTTATCGTCATTTCTCATAAATCGCCGTTTCGCACGAAAGAAACATAAATTTATCAGTTTGAATAGTTGAAAACAGGGTTTTTCTATGTTTTTGCAAGTTTAAAACAGCAGTTTTATCGTGATTTCACAAAAATCCACAGTTTCGAACGAAAGAAACATGAATTTATCAGTTTGAATAGTTGAAAACAGCGTTATTCTATGTTTTTTCAAGTTTAAAACAGCAATTTTATCGTCATTTCTCATAAATCGCCGTTTCGCACGAAAGAAACATGAATTTGTCAGTTTGAATAGTTCAGAACAGCGATATTCTATGTTTTTGCAAGTTTAAAAAAGAAATTTTTCGTCATTTTTCATAAATTGCCGTTTCGCACGAAAGAAACATGAATTTATCAGTTTGGATAGTTGAAAAGAGCGTTTTTCTATGTTTTTGCAAGTTTAAAACAGCAGTTTAATCGTGATTTCACAAAAATCCACCGTTTCGAACGAAACAAACATGGATTTATCAGTTTGAATAGTTGAAAACAGCTATTTTCTAGGTTTTTGCAAGTTTATAAACAGCAATTTTATCGTCATTTCTCATAAATCGCCATTTCGGACGGAAGAAACATGAATTTGTCAGTTTAAATAGTTGAAAACAGCGTTTTTCTATGTTTTTACGAGTTTAAAACAGCAATTTGATCGTCATTTCTCATAAATCGCCGTTTCGCACAAAAGAAACATGAATTTGTCAGTTTGAATAGTAAAAACCATCGTTTTTCTATGTTTTTGCAAGTTTAAAACAGCAGTTTTTATCGTGATTTCACAAAAATCCACCGTTTCGAACGAAAGAAACATGAATTTATCAGTTTGAATAGTTGAAAACAGCGTTTTTCTATGTTTTTGCAAGTTTAAAACAGCAATTTTATCGTCATTTCTCATAAATCGCCGTTTCGCACGAAAGAAACATGAATTTGTCAGTTTGAATAGTTCAAAACAGCGATATTCTATGTTTTTGCAAGTTTAAAAAAGAAATTTTATCGTCATTTTTCATAAATCGCCGTTTCGCACGAAAGAAACATGAATTTATCAGTTTGAATAGTTGAAAACAGCGTTTTCTATGTTATTGCAAGTTTAAAACAGCAATTTTATCGTCATTTCTCATAAATCGCCGTTTCACACGAAAGAAACATGAATTTATCAGTTTAAATAGTTGAAAACAGAGTTTTTCTATGTTTTTGCAAGTTTAAAACAGCAATTTTATCGTCATTTCTCATAAATCGCCGTTTCGCACGAAAGAAACATGAATTTGTCAGTTTGAATAGTTCAAAACAGCGTTTTTCTATGTTTTTGCAAGTTTAAAAAAGAAATTTTATCGTCATTTTTCATAAATCGCCGTTTCACACGAAAGAAACATGAATTTATCAGTTTGAATAGTTGAAAACAGCGTTTTTCTATGCTTTTGCAAGTTTAAACAGAAATTTTATCGTCATTTCTCATAAATCGCCGTTTCGCACGAAAGAAACATGAATTTATTAGTTTGAATAGTTGAAAACAGCGTTTTTCTATATTTTTGCAAGTTTAAAACAGCAATTTTATTGTCATTTCTCATAAATCGTCGTTTCGCACGAAAGAAATATGAATTTATCAGTTTGAATAGTTGAAACAGCGTTTTTCTATGTTTTTGCAAGTTTAAAACAGCAATTTTATCGTCATTTCTCATAAATCGCCGTTTCGTACGAAAGAAACATGAATCTATCAGTTTGTATAGTTGAAAACAGCGTTTTTCTATGTTTTTGCAAGTTTAAAACAGCAATTTTATTGCCATTTCTCATAAATCGCCGTTTTGCACGAAAGAAACATGAATTTATCAGTTTGAATAGTTGAAACAGCGTTATTCTATGTTTTTGCAAGTTTAAAACAGCAATTTTATCGTCATTTCTCATAAATCGCAGTTTCGCACGAAAGAAACATGAATTTGTCAGTTTGAATAGTTCAAAACAGCGTTTTTCTATGTTTTTGCAAGTTTAAAAAAGAAATTTTATCGTCATTTTTCATAAATCGCCGTTTCGCACGAAAGAAACATGAATTTATCAGTTTGAATAGTTGAAAACAGCGTTTTTCTATGCTTTTGCAAGTTTAAAAATGCAATTTTATCGTCATTTCTCATAAATCGCCGTTTCGCACGAAAGAAACATGAATTTATCAGTTTAAATAGTTGAAAACAGCGTTTTTCTATATTTTTGCAAGTTTAAAACAGCAATTTTATTGTCATTTCTCATAAATCGCCGTTTCGCACGAAAGAAATATGAATTTATAAGTTTGAATAGTTAAAAACAGCGTTTTTCAATGTTTTTGCAAATTTAAAACAGCAGTTTTATCGTGCTTTCACAAAAATCCACCGTTTTCGAACGAAAGAAACCTGAATTTATCAGTTTGAATAGTTAAAAACAGCGTTTTTCTATGTTTTTGCAAGTTTAAAACAGCAATTTTATCGTCATTTCTCATAAATCGCCGTTTCACACGAAAAAAACATGAATTTATCAGTTTGAATGGTTGAAAATAGAGTTTTTCTATGTTTTTGCAAGTTTAAAACAGCAACTTTATCGTCATTTCTCATAAATCGCCGTTTCGCACGAAAGAAACATGAATTTGTCAGTTTGAATAGTTCAAAACAGCGTTTTTCTATGTTTTTGCTAGTTTAAAACAGCAATTTTATCGTCATTTCTCATAAATCGCCGTTTCGCACGAAAGAAACATGAATTTATCAGTTTGAATAGTTGAAAACAGGGTTTTTCTATGTTTTTGCAAGTTTAAAACAGCAGTTTTATCGTGATTTCACAAAAATCCACCGTTTCGAACGAAAGAAACATGAATTTATCAGTTTGAATAGTTGAAAACAGCGTTATTCTATGTTTTTTCAAGTTTAAAACAGCAATTTTATCGTCATTTCTCATAAATCGCCGTTTCGCACGAAAGAAACATGAATTTGTCAGTTTGAATAGTTCAGAACAGCGATATTCTATGTTTTTGCAAGTTTAAAAAAGAAATTTTTTCGTCATTTTCATAAATTGCCGTTTCGCACGAAAGAAACATGAATTTATCAGTTCGGATAGTTGAAAAGAGCGTTTTTCTATGTTTTTGCAAGTTTAAAACAGCAGTTTAATCGTGATTTCACAAAAATCCACCGTTTCGAACGAAAGAAACATGGATTTATCAGTTTGAATAGTTGAAAACAGCTATTTTCTAGGTTTTTGCAAGTTTAAAACAGCAATTTTATCGTCATTTCTCATAAATCGCCATTTCGGACGGAAGAAACATGAATTTGTCAGTTTAAATAGTTGAAAACAGCGTTTTTCTATGTTTTTACGAGTTTAAAACAGCAATTTGATCGTCATTTCTCATAAATCGCCGTTTCGCACAAAAGAAACATGAATTTGTCAGTTTGAATAGTAAAAACCATCGTTTTTTCTATGTTTTTGCAAGCTTAAAACAGCAGTTTTATCGTGATTTCACAAAAATCCACCGTTTCGAACGAAAGAAACATGAATTTATCAGTTTGAATAGTTGAAAACAGCGTTTTTTCTATGTTTTTGCAAGTTTAAAACAGCAATTTTATCGTCATTTCTCATAAATCGCCGTTTCGCACGAAAGAAACATGAATTTGTCAGTTTGAATAGTTCAAAACAGCGATATTCTATGTTTTTGCAAGTTTAAAAAAGAAATTTTATCGTCATTTTTCATAAATCGCCGTTTCGCACGAAAGAAACATGAATTTATCAGTTTGAATAGTTGAAAACAGCGTTTTTCTATGTTTTTGCAAGTTTAAAACAGCAATTTTATCGTCATTTCTCATAAATCGCCGTTTCACACGAAAGAACATGAATTTGTCAGTTTGAATAGTTCAAAACAGCGTTTTTCTATGTTTTTGCAAGTTTAAAACAGCAATTTTATTGTCATTTCTCATAAATCGCCGTTTCGCACGAAAGAAACATGAATT